>JANTCA010002703.1:0-11187 GCA_024741275.1 Chironex yamaguchii | reverse complement strand
AAATTCTCGTCCTTATACATTTTGGCGCATTCTGAATTTTCTAGTAAATGTTGGCCTATAGCAGAATCGCATGTTTCGTTAGTCATTTTCGCTTTGCAAGCGCGAGATGGCTGTTCTCTAGAAGGAATTGATGCTTGTCGTACAGTGGCTGGAACATGTTGTTTGATCCTGTCGCCCAATCTTTGAGCGAGCTTCACATCGGCACAAAAATTCATATACTACTAAGCTTTTTTGTGTGGTAGGTACACAATCCTTGTGAATGTTAGCAAATTAGTGTCAGTTTTTTCCACCATAACATCAAGAAAAGGTAATAAACAGTCTTGTTCCTTTTCAACTGTAAATTTAAGAGCTGGATGTAACTGGTTAAGAGTTTGGAAAAACCTGTCGTTATGTACCACAAAAAGATTGTTTAAAAATCAGTGATCTTTCTTGTCTAGGATTGGCTAGCTTTGCAACATGTTTCGTATAAATAGGTTGCCATATACATATACTTTCCTTTCTGATGTTTCATACTCCGAAGAGTGTCAGACGAAAAAAGCTTTTAAACATGTTTTTAGCGCAATGTTGGAAGTTTTCAAGACGAAATTTCTTTTATTGCTTTCACAATTCAGGAACCGTTTGTTGCACAAATTTGTCTGTAAAGCTTCCTCGTTTTCCCCAGGCCACTGTCTTACGTTTTGCGTGTTCTAGTATCATGCTTAAAACCATCTTTAATTTTACTGTTTGCTATATCAACAACACTCTGTCAATAAAATGCTATCAGTGCAAATGAGTTATCTCCACTACTGCCAATTTCCCTCTTTGCCCCTTCCTCATGGCTAGAAGGAGTCACGAGTCCAGGAAGGCAACCTTCTACCAGATGGTTACTCTAAACAACATACCCTCTTCCAACTCGCAAATGAGCCAGCGTGGAAGGTGACGGTGCGTTAACCAACACGCAAGGAGGCGAACGCAAACCAGACCCTCAGACCCCAGCAGCATGGAGCCTTTGAACAGTTTGAATGGTGGTTTGCATCCAAATCAGCAAAATGCAGGGTGTGCTAAAAATCTTTGGGCCTCTTTAAGCCCCCAAACGAGACTCAAAAAGGAATATACAATGTAGGGAATCTCTTGAGAGATGACAGAATTGCAAGAATATGAGGAGGAACTGGAGGGCACAAAGTGGGACATCATCGGTCTGAGTGAAGTTAGGCGTGCCCAAGAGGAATATTTGCAGATTAGAAGCGGGCATATTTTGTACTACAGAGGAACTGATGAAGGAGGACAGGCAGGAGTAGGATTCCTGATGAACATGAAGATAGCAATCAATGCCGTCGAAATTGTGGGCATCAACGAACGGCTAACCACACTAACACTGCAGATCAATTCGCGTTGCAGATTAAAGATGATGCAATTGAACCTGCCAGCCAATATACATAAAGACAAAGAGGTGAAGAAATTGTACGAAAGGATTGAGAGGCTATTGAGCTGACTGTTGTTTCGCCTTGGTCATAGGTGACTTTAATGCGAAGGTCGGCAGCAAAAGACCAAACGAAACAGTGCTGAGAAACTTCGGAAAATCCAACTGCAACTGCAAATCGCCTCTTCATTATGAACACGTTTTTTCAAAAGAAGGCCAGCAAGAAATGGACTTGGAGAATCCCAGATGGGAATACTCACAATGAGATTGATTTCATATTTACCAACAAGAAAGAAATCTTAAAAGATGTGATAACATATAACAAAGTAAACACAGGCACCGATCATCCCCTTGTGATGAGTTCATTAAAAGTCAACACAAGATGGGTAAGAACAAAACTGGTCAGACCCAAGTATCCTAAACCTACAACTACTCAAAGAGAATAGTGCCCAATTTCAACTGGAGCTGGCAAATGGATTTGCAGGAGGTACAAGAAAAGGACCTAGATGAAGCTAACAGCAGGTTGCTAAAGATAATCCACCCATGTGCATAGAAGGTGGCAAAAGATCAAACACAACGACCACAAGACAAATTGTCTGACGCAACCACAAGCTTCATCAAGCAACGGAACTCTTTCCACCAAAAGAAAGAAAGAAAGCAGCCCATTTGACAAGGTTGCCTACGACAAATTGAAAAGAAAGTCAGAGAACGGCAAAGACTGTGGGATACAGAAAAGGATAAAGAAGCACTACAAACAGGCACAAGTCTGAAAAATTCAAGACAAAGGAACAGAAAATTATATGCTTATAAGACAGAAGCAATGACCCAATTAGTGACCAAGACCAAATATTGGATAGAATTCATAAATTCTAGCAGTAGCTCTACACACGAAGTCAAGATGTACCAGTCCAGACCACCGAAGCAGACCAAGTGCCAAATATAAAGCCCTGGGAAGTTAGACATGCTTTGCATGCTATACATAAAGGGAAAGCTCTTGGACTCAATGGCATAATGATAGATGAGCTTAAAGAAGGAGGTGATGTCATATGCAAAGAACTTTCAAAGCCATCATGGAAAAAAGTCAACATGACTATTCTCTTTAGAAAAGGAAATAAGAAGGATCTAAAAAACTATCGACCTATTAGTATGCTGTCAAATATCTACAGTTATTCACAAAAGTACTCACAAATTGGCTACAGAAAGAATAAGATGAACAGAAATCATGTCAACAAGCGGAATTTAGATCAAAATACTCAACAACAGACCAATCTATGTTGTGAATCAACTGAGAGAAAAATAAGAAGAGTTTCAAAGGCCACTCCATCTTGCCTTGATAGATTACGAGAAAGTATTTGACTCAGTGAAGACCCATGCTATCCTTTCTAGCCTTAAAAATCAAGGAATTCACCACCAATATAGTGAGCTTCTAGCCAACATAACGGATGTTTCATATTCTGAAGAGTGTCAGACGAAAAAAGCTTTTAAGTGTGATTTTAGCGCAATGTCGCAAATTTCTAAGGCGATTTTCAAAATTTCTTTCAAAAGTGTCCTTGATAATTTTGTGAAACGTGTCATCAGTGAATTCAATCTTTATTCCATCACTTTTTCTAGTATCCTAAAGCATGTTTGTTTGTCAGAACATCAAAGTATATTTATCAGTTTCATTAGTAATATATTTCTTTATGAACATTTCCTGGTAGCTAAACCAAATCTCACAACAAAAGCAAATGACGAAAATGTTTGAAAGTTTCTTTATCATAAACATTTGCGGCAGCATTTCACTTATCATCTCTCCCCATAAGATTAATGTTATCTTATTTTTTTAATCCTCCACATTTAATGCCTTTTGAAAAAACTTCAAGTGCGTCATTCATAATTCTTCCAAGATAGAGATTGAATAATATATGAGAAAGAATACATCCTTGCCTGACACTTACATGTGATTTAAGCCATTCAATATACTCCTTGTTAGCTATTGTCACCTTGGTGTTAGCATTCTTGTGTAGATTATGCAATACAGCGCTCTGAAGATGCCCGTTCACCGCGGATAGCCAACTGGGTAAAGTGGAGACGAGATTTGTGTAGGCAAACGTTTCCTACCGCCCTTTTCCATTTGGAGCAGGCAGTGCTCTCCCTGAATAGAGCTACCTGGTCGCTCAGGATGCTGCCAAGTGCTGTCGTCATCTTCGGGTCGACAACCAGGCGACCAATGTCCTGAGTCGCCTAAATGCAGGATCGAGACTGACGGCGTCCTTTGACATCTTCCACCTCCTGCCTCCGCCCCTTTCCCATCACTGTGTGGCTTTTAAAAGGTTGGTCATTGAACCTGAACTTGTCCCTCGGCCTGAGCTAGGGAGTATTGAAGTGAAGTGCAGTACGTGCAAACTGGCCCCACCCTTTCAGCTCGAGGTTAATCCGTCTTGGTTCATCAAGCTGAGACGGTGGTAGCGAGGTCCTCGTGGTGTAGGTTTGATGACAAGGTTTCCTCTCTTAAGTGGGTTACCGACCATGGGTAATTAGCCCCTCCTGCCCGTTGGTTTTGGTTTTCCGAGGACCCGACTCCGTTGCTAGAGTAATGACGTGCTCATAATCGCGTCGTTGAACCTGTCATAGAACACATAGAGCACTTTATAGGTGTTGGGGTTCTAACCCCTACCCCATCTCGTTCATGGTAAATTCACCGTCAATTTGGTCCGAGACTACTTCTTCGTCTAGTTTGCCCTAGCATATTTCACAGCTAACCCCCATATCTGAGAGCCGTTCTCTATCCACCACCTGCGACTAGCTGGGGTTGGGGATGGTTGCACCGCTGCTGAAATGGAAGAAGCCAGTCCCCAGAAAACAGTAAACAACAAGAGACAGTAAGATCAACCAAAAAATTATTGTATTCCCGATTAAAAAAAAAGTGACTTGAAATTTTCTTACACAATTAAGATTGCAACATTGTTTACAACAGTCAATTAGTGTTATTTAATCATTGCTATCTATTTTGTATTCTAGAAATTTAGTCTTTTGTTCTGAAAAAATGATCCTGTAATTTTCTCACTTTCAATGTTGTCTATTTTTCTTGTGTACAGCTGCAAACATTTTTTTATAAATGATTTCCATCTAAAACTTTAGTCTTGCATCACGATAAACATTCCTCGCCAAATGATAGTGTGGGCGACATTATATAAGGGGATAAATCCATTCAGTGATGATATATGACATTTAGTCATTGGCTGTGCATTGATAACATTAGCAATAGTACTAAGTTAGTGACACGCTTCATTTATTTAATCAAATGACTCAGTCAATGTTGTGATTCATATATTAAAGACGGCTGGATACGTTGATAGTTAAGGCAAGAGATGAGAGGTCTAAGTAATTGGCTGTCGTATTAATGACCAAAAATCTATCGTCAATCTGGTTGCCATAAAAAGGATAAGCAAGCAACAGTCAGTTTGCTCCTGGATTCCTAAGTTTATTCATCTCTTCGCTCTGATGCCGCCGTGGAATCACGTTCCTACATATAAATATTGTATATTTCAAAATGCATTGTCTTTCCTAGCCTTCTTGAACTGTAAACTTTGCCATATTTTGGAGGCAGGTTGAACCATTTATTTTGAAGGGTTATAAATAATTAAAAGAAGCATAACTCTTGTGGGAGTTTCTTGATCTTTTTCTCTTCCTGTTTTATTTGATCTTTGGTGCCCTTTGATCAACGAGGGATTGATTTTGTTCAATGTGTTAGCAGAACAGGATTAAGATTTCAAAACACACTGACTAGTCTTTTTCCCTTGACATTAAATGCTTGCAAATCTGATGACAGCCTGAAGACACGGTACAGCTTTTTTACCAACAAAGAATACTTGTCTACATGGCTTTGGCAATGTAATGGTAATCCGTTGTCAGTTTCCTTTTTCTAAACCAGGCTTTTGAGTTTGCAATCTGATTTGACAAGTACCATATCCAGAGAAAGAGAGAGTGTTATAGTCTGCAAATTCCATAGTAAACTTCACTTGGTGACTGGCAGCGATTCAAAATGAGAAGAAGGCTTTTTGCTGTTTGGGTATTGGTTATGATGGTTAAGATATCATGCACATATTGTATTGGTGGGGGAAAAATGAAACTTTAAAGCAAAATTGCGCACTTGATGAGACCAGAATGCATCTTGGCAAAATGGTAGGCCATGACCCAAATGTAAGAAATCCGATGAGAACCCACCTCAAAACTGCCCCAGATCCCCTAAGTGATGACGTCACTATAAGAAAGGCAAGAAAATTTGTTTCAGCAAAAACTTAATCAAAATATATCAAATTAAAGTCAATGCTGATTAAAGTTTGCTTAAGAACCGTGACATGAAAATGCTCCGTTTGAACGATACGCGGGTTTCAATATAACATAATCAGGGGGTAGCCTGTTGAAAATAATTACATAATTATTTGGTTACTCGTGCAACTTCTTGATTGGGTAAAAATAGCAGTACGTACCTACAAATAGAAAAAGAGTATTTTCAAGTCTTCTCCGTATCAAGAAGTGCCAAAATACAGACGTTCTATCGAAAATATGGGACTTGATGTAAAGCATTTTTAGAAATAGTGATTTTCCCATAAAAATAATAGGCTATTTCTATGGATTTTCCTTGAGATTGGACCAAATTTCATGAAACATACATACGGGCGTCCTCTCTTCGCGAAATACGAGTGGGGGTTTAATAGGTGAAAATCGGGGATAAAACTCAGATTAGCTAATAAATGGGGTTTCCAACAAGTTCTCTAAAATATTTTTCTGACAATATTTGAATTATCTCTTGTAGGAAGTAGGGTACGCCTAGTAATTATATGTTATTTTAAAGAACACAAATTGCAATGCGGAAATTGCAAGTTTTCGGTTCAAAAGAGTCCCGTCAGAAAGGAAAAAAGTTGTTTACTAACAGTGAATTCGTAAAGTGTTGAAAGCATTTGAAGAAAATGCGTTGTTATATGAATGTTAATGTATAGTTAAGCATGTTTGTATCTTGCTTGTATTCTTCGTTATAATGCCATAAAAAGGCGCAGCAAGGCGATTACATGGCTAGAAGATCTTTTAAAGAAGATAAAGATTTAGAGTCTCACTTTGACTTTGTTAAGGATAGTCCTGAGACTGAAGAGATAAAAATAAAGTGGACAGATTGTTTTAACTGTCAAGAAAATTCAAAAGGGAAATATGTTTTTCGGGGTGGTAATAATCGCAAGTTAGACTTGAAAGAACAGTATTCAAAGATTGTAGAAGATATACGGCATTTTGAAAGATTTGATAAATTCTCTTTTCCACTGAAAGGCATATTGCACATTGACAATCTGGAATACGAGTGTACTAGCAGCAAAGCCGTGTACCATAAAAGATGTCAAACACAATATGATGATCAATCAAAGAGGAATCAAGAGAGCAAAGAAATTAGGGGTTGCTAAAGATAGTGCAGGACCATCAAGGAAAACTAGATCTCAGTTTGAAGCAAAAGACTTTCAAAAGCTTTGCTTCTTATGTCATGAGTCCACCAAAGAAGCATTATCTGAAGTAGAACATTTCAGTTTGATGCACAAGTTAGGTATTCTGACAAAGCGATTGGTAAACGAAAAGTAACTAGCAAAGTTATGTAAAGGAAATCTTGTGGTTACAGAGGCATACTATCACAAAAATTGCTTAAAGTGGCTCTACATCAAGGTCAGAACAATCGATGCAGAAAAAATAGCATATGAAGAGAAGAAAGATACAGTGCTCGAAGGCATTGCATCAGCTGAAATCGAAAACTACATTCGTCATTGTATTAAGATGCGAATGATGCTGTTCCAGTATTTAACTTAATGAAGTTAAAGGATTTATACGTTGAGAGAATTATGGGTGTGCAGTGATGTATCAGCAGAGCACAAGATTTAAAGAAAAGGTTTAACAATCATTCCAGAGGTAACAGAGTGCAAAAAGAGGTGGGGCGTACATGAAGGTAGCTGAGACACTATATATAAAGGCTGTGATCTACAAAATGATGGGATTGTTCTAGCAAGGGCAGCAACAGTAATTCGAAACGAAATACGTTGTAAGTCAAAAAGTACAATCAGGAATACAGAAAAAGATAAATTTAGCAGACAATGGGAGAATCAAGCTGTATGCCAACGAGTATTGAGTTTCGTAGACATGGTTTTAAATGGATCAGATGTGGTAAATGATACCAACAACGAAAGTGATGCTGCACTAACGACTGCACAACTGCTACAGTTTAACACGAGGAAAAGTTGCCGAAAACAAAACTTCAATGAAGTCCCATTTCCTCTTTACATAGACCGTATGGTACATGCTAAGATTCGTAGAAAGGCCTAATTGAAGAGCTTTCTGAATATGGATTAAGAGTGTCTTACAAGCGAGTCATGGAAGTATATACTGACATCACAATTGTGCAAATTATATAACGTACAAGAATCTGTTTGCCTACCGAAGCTGCAAAACAGTGTATTCACAGTCACTGGAATTGACAATTTGGGCCATAACCTGACGTCAAGCACTGTAAAAGCCTCGTTTCATGGCACTGGAGTAAGGATATTTCAATATTCTGACTATGGAAACCGGACAACCAAATCTGATGCAATTGAGAGTTGTCAAGATCTAAATTTGTGCTTACCAACAAATTACACAACTGAGCTACCAGCAAAGTCAGTTCCAGTAAGTCCCCGAATTCCCGTTATTAATCTTTTGTAGATCATTAAGTTAGATCGTAAGGAAGAATCAAGGAATTGGTTCACAAGTATCTACGACCATATCAACGATGAGGACATGACTCACAGATTAAACTGGTCTTTATTTTACGCGAATCAAGGTGATCGAAATTGTGCTGTTGCGTCTACTTCTGTGAATCTGCCATTGCTTCAAGATGACCTTGAGTCACATGCAATGGCATGTCATACAATGGACAAAGTGCACAGCCACCTTAATCAACCACTAATCATAATTGCAGACCAACCTGCCTTATCGAAGCAAGTCCAGTGGCTATATTTTCACAAATATGGAGAACATGGCTTATTAATGATGATGGATCCACTCCATATTAAAATGGCGCTTTTAAACACGATCGGAGATGGCTTCTCATCCATGGCCATGCCCTTAATCTTGTAGAGAATATTTACCAGGCTCTTCCTGTAAGGGTTTCATTCCCTGGGTGTGACACAGTTTATGCGTTTTCTGGAAGGGGCAAAGGAATGTTAAAGTTTGGTTGTTTGGTAAAGAATGTTTGGTTGTTAAAGCAAAACTTGAAGTGTCAAACATCAAAATAATAGCTCCGTAGTTGATAAACACATTGATGAACACATTTATGGACAGTCTTATTACCATGTATAACGTGGTTCTCGATCGTGGTATGGTAACGATTCCCTCTTATAACCACCGCCTATCAACCTCCCCCTTTTATCATCCATTCCTATTAACATGGATTAAAAAGGGTTCAATTTTCTTTCGTTGAATGTCAACATTGCGTAGGCTAGAGGAGCTTGAAGCTTCCCACATACAAGTTATTGAAAGATATGTGGTGTTGATGTACGACGGGAGTGAGCTGGATTCAGTTAATAAGTGTAAAAGATTCCTAAAAGCACTTTATAAAAATCCATTTGCCAATGAGGGTTAGTGTGTCAGTTTTGCATTAGTACAATGAGGTTGCCTTATCCGTCTCTACCTTACATTTTTTTGCTTTATTGCTATTGTTTGTTTTGTTTTTAGTTTTAATAGCATACTGTTTCCCTTCTCTTTATCTCTGGAATATGGGACGGGATGCTTAGTTACTTTTGAACCATCTAGTTCGCATAGACTTCATTTGTTATAATTGTTTTATTCCATGAAAGTGAAAATACATTCGTTTCTGTTTATTTTGATCCGCTATGAGTCGTTATGTACAGCTTTGGACTTCGCAGCAAACGATTGGGGCTGGATTGTGACCGAAAAAACGATCTGTCCGAACTGGATGACAATTCCAGAAGCTGCCAAGTCATGTCAGTAGCTAATCAAATGTGGCAGCAACGGTGACTGTATCAGGCAATGCAAATGCAAAGAATACCATTTAAGATGCACAGAGCTATGCAAGTGTTGCAGTAGTTGCAATAATCTATAATGACTATTTTTATCAACTTTTTGTTTCGATGGCTGATAACTATTTTCAACTTATACCCCGATAACCAAGTAAATTAATTAAGTTATAGTAAAGACCTTTAAGACATTTTCAATCATGTATGACAGTGCACGGTTCAAAAAAAATATTTTTCGTCAGGTTCGGAGGAGTTCGTTGTTGGATAGAACATTTTCTGATGCTTTAACCTTTTTAGTATGGAAAAGACTTGAAAATAGTTCTTTTCTACTTGTAGGTATGTACTACTATTTATACTAATTCTCCCAACGAAAAAATTGCACGAGTAATCAAATAAGTATGTGATTATTGTTGAAAAGCTACCCCCTGATTATGAAATATTAACCCCCCCATATCTTTTGTACGCCATATTTTCAGGGCATGGAACTTTAGTAAACTTTAATCAGCATTAAAAGAACTTGAATTTGAGATATTTTGATTAAATTTTTCATCAAGCAAATTTTCTTGCTTTTTATGATGACGTCCTCACTACGGGGATCCTGGGCAGTTTTGAGATGAGTTGTTATCCGATTTTGTACATTTGGGTCATGGTCTACCACTGTGCCAAGTTTCATGCCGGTCTCATCAAGTGCACAATTGTTTCGGTTTTGCCCCTCACTATATTTAAGGTCTATCCCTTGTCATCATGACTACGCCAGCATCTACCACACGTGAGCATACTACGACTACTTCCGACTCCATCCTAAGCCACGTCGAAGCACAGTTTATTACATTACATACCAACCTACCAAGTCTGCTTACATTATTTCGTCTCTTATGCCTGAAATTGCCCAAGACGTCCGAGATATTGTCCTTAACCTGCCTGCTACCAATCACTATGATCATCTCAAAGCTGATCATATGAAACAAACATCAGCCTCTGAGCAGAAACGTCGTATCAGTTCCTCACGGAAGAGCTGGGGATCGTAACATATTGTTATTTTTATTGTCAAATATTTATGCAGGATAATACAGTCAGTTGTAAGATATAACAAAATATTTACACTGTTTTCAAAAGTAGTCCTGTAAAACAAAAGATAAATAAATGTTATAGATAAGATAGTTAAAAATTTAAAATTGGTATTTTACTTAAAAATAAACAGAACAATATAAGTATGTATAAATTGAAGATATCGATTAAAGTTTATTTAGTAAAATTTTGAATTTTGAAGGACAGTTTTCAATTCGAAGTTCTCTTGGCAAATTGTTAAAGGCTAGGGCTCCTTGAAAGTAGAAGGATGAACGAGCTGCCTCAAGCTTTACTTTGGAATTCGTGTCATTTTTCCATTGTTTCGAGCGTTTATTCTTGATTCCATAATTTCGAAATAGTTTTCAAAGTTTTTAATCGTTTTTCCATTTATGCATTGATGGACGAAGGTAACAACTCGTTTCATTTTCATTTGTTTTGATGATGGTATTGATGGAAGTATACTAACCACTTTCTGGGCTCGACGCTCGAGCGCATAGATTTTGCTATCAAGAGAAGTTGATGTTGTGCCATACGTGGCGAAGGCGAAGTTGGTTAATATTGGTGCAATCATCGTGTTGTAAATCAAAGATGCAGTTTTTGAGTCCAGATGACATCGCATTGTTTTCAACAGGTTAATTCTTGATGAGGCTCTCCTTATGGTGTTTTGTATGTGTTCTGATATGTTAAGTGTTTTAT
>JANTCA010002702.1:6708-31812 GCA_024741275.1 Chironex yamaguchii | reverse complement strand
TTAAACTTTGCTCGATTATTTTGTCTGCTACCCTCCTTTCTATGATTGATGAGTTCGGAAGCTACCTTATGCACCACGCCCATCTAATGTGTGCCATCGGATTTTGATAAGAGATTACAGGCTATCCTTGGCATTACAGTGTCGTCAGTTTATCTCAAGTTATTGACTTTCACACCTCCTACGCTTATACCGTTCATTTCTTCAAGATCTCCTTTTCTCATTATGATCTCGCTGTATATGATATACATAGGATTAGTTTCTATTAGTTTCTGACAAATCTACGCTTTACCAATCTGCTTACAGACATGTTACACTTTCAATATCTGAAGAAAAATATGTAACATAAGCATTTGAAACCTTAAGCTCATTCGCTATGTTCAAATTTAAGATGATTTAATTCCTCCTCAAAAAAGTGTCTTGTTTATTTAAAGATAGTTGTAGAAAAAATGAAATAACCAGTTTTACTTTCGTTGCAACATCTGTAACTCAAATTCAAAACTTACATAACAATCTACAACAGATGATTTTTAAGCTTAGAAAACGATCTCTGGGCCTGTTCGCACTAGAAACATGGCAAACTTTGTCAAACTAGATAATCCCACGGAAATTAGAGAACCTTAGTCAGACTTGACAATTTTAAGTAACAATTAGGGTTTACACTGAGCTGTTTGAAGTCATGGATACGATTTATAGCAACTAAGCAACTTGTCTTTCTGCAGTATAAAGCCCTGTGCTATTTGGAATTCATCACAGGCAATCTAATTGAATTATGATAGTTGAAATGGCGAGCCTTCCTGTTTGATGCTGGTTTATTCTCCTTTTTCATGAAAAAGTGTTGCTTTGAGGCTCTGCGACGACACCTTTCTCGGTTCAGTCAAAATCTAACAATGTGTCATGTTTAAGATGTTGGTGTTTTTGCACTGTACCAATGAAACGGCTTCCTGACAAACATGTGCCACCTTTGAAGATACAATAGAGAATTAGCTTTACTATTGAAAGCAATTTTTTACTTTTGTACCATTACGAAACTCTGTACTAAAAATGTGTTTTCTTGGAATGTCAGGTGAAGCCGAAACTGCGGTGAAGATTCTTACCTTGATCTAAATAGCCCTCGTTTGGAGCGATTGATCTACATTGGCAATGTAGGCGTAGGAGCCTGGGAGCTAGGGGGCGTCAGCCTCCCAGCTGAGTACAAACGAATATCAGCCGTGCAAATTTTCGCACTTTCACAATGTATTTGGGCAAAACCAGAATTGTAGAGTTTCAGTTTTGATATACACGTATCGTTTTATAAGAAAGTAAAAATTTGGACAAGACTAGAAGTTTCTTAAAATTAGCAGATTTTGAGGTTTCAGAATTTCGTACGAGTTTCTTAAAGTTGGAGGGCAAGCACGACGACAAAAGAATCATGTTGTAATAGTATTTTCAGCATATATTTTGTATTAGTCCAATTCAAAGATGAAAGACCAAGAATATAACAGGAATATTTTCTTCTTGAAAATTGAATAGAATAAGATATTGAAATGATATATTTTTAGCCTTGCTGCCAGAACGCAAATATTTTACCCCTTTCTTCATCAAAAAAAGAAAAATTCTAAGCTCCCCTACGCCGATGATTGGCAACCTTGATAACGTTACACCAATCAAGATCACTGCACTCCTATATATTAAGTTGATAATTGGGAATGAGTTGCAATAAAGACACAAATAGTGCTATCGACAAAGATGATAGCCGTCCTTGGCAGATATTGCAATGCCCAATTCACTTACCCCTTCACCTAAAGCGACGATTAACCAAAATTAAACAAGTTGTAATCCATTTCGCAAATAACGACCAATGAAGCAATGTCATGCCTTCTGAAAGGTAAGGAACACTGACAGTAATCTACGATTGTTAGTCGCATACCTGTTTTCAGTAACAGAGAGGACTATGCTACCAAAACGAATAGAATGAAAATGCTATCAAGCACCTGATAGACAAGAGCGTAGTGCTATGCACCTAGTATGCAACTAGTCAGTTTTTAAATTTTGGTGATCATATACTTGACCCAAGAGAGAACCTAATACTCTCGCAGAAATACCTAACTGTATACAAAATGGATGGTTGAACAGGTTCGTAGTCCCCAGGCACCGTGGAGCAGGGGGGCTGGGGGCCATAGCTCCCCACTTTCTCCAAAAACAAAAAATAATGTTTGAAACAGTTGAAAAGAATTCGCTAATGATAGATTAGTTTTTCCGGGACTCAAAGGCGGCATCTGCATTGAGTATTCCCCTTCCTTTCAGACCGATCCGCGATCCCTGGTCCCTGGAGAGGCAAAAGGCCAAATTTTAAAAGCTCACTGTTAACAATTGTCACGTGTAAATAAGGAACTTTAGGTCTCGAAATTAGCTACAAACCGCTTGCCACCGTGTCCTGTGGGTTACCTCGTTTCCACGCCCTGTTTTGCAACAGTACTTTAGGGTCAAGTGTTACTAAATGAAGAGATAACCGATGTATCTAGTTTTCGGCGGACATCTTGCACCTCCCTCCCCTCGCCCCTAAATATTCAAAGAGCGACTACGGCCCTGATTGAATCTGGGATGCACTTAAATATTCTCTTCCTCCAGTTTCTCTTTACTGTATCTAAAGTCCATCTGTCCCATCCCATCGCAAATGAAACACGGAACTTTCAAAAGGATGGCGCCGCTTTGATCATGAAAATTCAATGTGAATTGTCAATAAAAGGAAATAAAACGCAAAAACAAATTCCAATAAGACACATTACATTAGCTCAACATGTCTCTAACAATATAACACCCAGGAGTGAAATACGATATTCTAAACAAGTCTTAGTAACTGATCTGTTACAAAAGTAACTCATTGAAATATTTCTAAAATACATCTTTCAACTGTTATAACCAACTGAGTTGGTCCCGATTGAAACAATTGATCGAAATATTTACCCGCTGAGCGTTTGGTTGTTTTTATTCATTTCAACCTGGCTCAGTTTTTAGTCCAGTATCATTCCCATGCTTGTTAGTATCCGGAATTGATAGAATTCGGTCTACTTGGCATACATTTAATTCTCCCACCAAATATTCCAAGCGATGACACCATGACTACATCAAAGACACCTGAAATAAAAATTTAGGATATTATATAATAAATACACTTGGGTGTACTACTTGCTTACTGTTTGCAGTTACGGAGGACGCATGTACGGTGAGTACGCAGCTTACCTGTTTCTGCTCCTCTTTTTGCAGCGAATGTGGCCAATCAAACGCACAAGGGACCCCTACGGTAGTTGAGACAGCTTGGACTAGGGCTTAAATATTTCAGAACGTCTTCCTGCCTCATCTGTTAAGACTTGCAAAATCATAAAAAAGCTTACAGGTGCTAACAGTTTCAGGGATACCCTTAAATGACCTAAAACTGGGAACTCATATTTGGAACTCATTCTTGCTTCCTTCTGTAAGAAAAAAGTGTAGGGCAGTCTCAGTTCTTCTTACTTGATGATGAGACCAGCAATTAAGTCAAAATTTGTCAGTTTAATGAGAATCATTATACAATCTTTAAAAAGCAAGATTTTTATATATAATATAATATGATATATCTTAGAAGATAATATAGCAAGATCATCAACAATGACTGACATGATCACATTAGTCAGCAGTTTTTTAAAGCAATAAATGGTTAAACGTTATCCATTATTTGAGAAAATCTATCATCTTAAAAATGTGCAATCTGGACAAAATTCTATATGATAGGAGGAATTGCAAGATCTTCTTTCGTAAGTCTTGTTAATTTGTTGTTTCTCGTGTGGTTCTGTCTACCCTGTTTCTGTACGTAGATCAGGTTTTTGATACATTATTGAAATGCAAGAGAAAGCAAGTAGAAAGAAGCTATGTATGAACGTATCTATTTAGCGACTACAATCAACTACGTGAGTATAAGACTTCATAAGCCAGACTCCGAAAACGTACACTCGGGATATTTATATCAAGTAAATAGCATAGAATGATTGTGTAGTGTTGTGCTGATTAATGCGATCGAGGATTGGAACTAGTATTTCGTAATTATGTAACGCCTGTGTGATTGTGAAATAGTCCTTAATAAAAACCTAAAACTTTCCTGTAAATTTGTCTTTTTCGACCTTGCAATTGAGAATATATCTCTGACAGAAGTATACCATAAAGAAAGTAGTTTCCACGCTACGATACTGCTATGATGCAGTCTCTTTATAAGGAGTAAGTTTAAATAAGAACCAAGATTAACAAATAACAACAATTTGACAAACTAAGGAAAAACCATAGACCGAAATCTGCTTTCAGAGGAAGTAAACACAGCAATAATACCATTTTCTTTCTTTTTTATGAATGGCTAGTTTCAATCCATGTTTCTTATAAAAAACTTGCCGTATATCTATGCTTTCGTTTCTGAAAATTCAAACTCTGAAGAGTGTCAGACGATAAAAGCTTTTAGGTATGCTGTTAACGCAATGTCGCGAATATTCAAGGCGATATAATCTATTTATGATATGGTAGGTCAAGTTATCCCCTTAGCATGAAAGAGTGGTGAAACCTGCGCAGGTAAACTCAATGTAATTGTCCATTAATGTCCCTAGACCAAATTGCTCCAAATAAGTTCTTAATGCAAAGCAGTTCGTTCTGAAAAGTTTAAACGCGCGTTACAACTCGTTCAAAATTGAATCTAGAATAGAATGTTGCAAAGAAAAGTAACATTTGACAATTTTGGTGAAAATACTGGTTAAAGGTGTTATCACTTAGGGTAATATTTTTTGCTAATTCAGATTAGCTTACACTTTCATAGCCTGTGTTCTATTCAGAAATTTGACCTTCTAGCCTACCTACCAAGGCTTGTTTTAAATCATTTTTCTAGCACAACATGTTAGAATTGTCCACACATGGATGACAAATTGCTGCCAAACCATTTAGAGACATTCCATCTGTATCAATATACATTGAATATATTAACTGTTATTTAATTCACTAAGAGAGGTCCCTTTAGTGGTCATGAGGTAGGTCACTTCCCCCTTTACCGATATATCGAAGCAGCATGCAAGGTAAGTTGCTTTCTTTACAGCCTCCTTCCAGGCATTGGAACCACTCTTACTGAATAATGACAGTTGAGATTGCAAGACTTCCTGTTTCATACTAGTTAATTCTACTGTTTAATCAGAACGTTCTACTTTCAGACTCTGCGTTGGCAACTTTGATGGTTTAGTCAAAATCTAACAATTTTTCGTCTTCAAATTTTGGTGTCAATTGTACCAATTAAACAACTGCTCGTGCTACGAAGTGTCATTGTAGTTAACCTACTGAGGAATTGTGTAAAAACTCGAAGCAGGGAGAGAATGTGTCCCAACTTGACATGATGCGCAGCAGGGAGAGTGACCTTCAAGGACAGAATATGTTCCCTGCGGTTAAAACTGAAATGGATAATTGTTTTTTTAAAGAAATGTGACATGTTGTGGGCGATGAGCGCAATGAAAAGACGATTTGCTAAACATCATTGTAATCTTGCTCACTTAAAAGCTTTTGATTGTAACATTCCTTAGTGTGAGGGGAGACATTTTGGTTTTTGATCGTTATTCGTTTCCATTCCTCCAACTGTACTTCACGTTAAAGTAAATAACTATGCCTACAACTGATTTGTTTTGGTCTTTGGACGGTAGCAGCGAAGTGAATGTTGAAAACCTCGAAAGGATGCCACTTAATTCGTCGTGTAAAGTAGAAAGAAATCATGGAACTTTTGTCCGTGTTAATTCTGTTTCGGGTGAACGAAGGAAGGACTCACAAGGAGTCGTTTTCACTGAAGCACGGGACAAACTACCGGAGAAACCCACCCGGAGAAGACTAGTGGAGAAGAATGGTCAACGCAATGTAAGGTCACGATATATTCCACGCACTAGATATTTCCAAGATATATTTACCACCATGATCGATGCGAAATGGAGATGGGTTATGATGTTTTGTATGGCATCGTATGTCCTATCCTGGCTGTTCTTTTCGCTAATTTGGTATCTTATTTTGATTATTCACGGACTTGATGACAAGGATAAATGTCTTTTAAATGTCGATAGTTTTTCATCGTCTTTCCTCTTATCAGTGGAAACTCAGCAGACGATTGGATATGGAACCAGACAGCTCACTCCTAAATGTGGTGAAGCTATTATTCTCCTTCTTGTACAGTCGGTTGTGGGGGAATTAATCGAGGCTGTTGTTCTTGGACTAATTTTTACAAAACTGGCCAGACCTGGGAAGCGAGCAAGCACAGTAGTTTTTTCGAACAACGCAGTGATTGCGAAAAGAGATGGGAAATTTTGTTTGATGTTTCAGGCTTGTGATGTAAGAAAGCGACAATTGCTTGAGGCTCACGTGCGTCTACATTTATTTCGACCGAAGAAAACTGACGAAGGGCGTCACATCCCATATTTTCAACAAAACATGAAAGTTGGTTTTAATTGGACAGACATTGAATCAGATAACGAGAGACTGTTTCTTTTATTCCCAATTACTTTAATCCATGTTATAGACGAAAAAAGCCCACTTTATGAAATGTCGCTCCTCGACCTTCGTAATTCTGGGTGGGAGGTAGTTGTCATACTCGAAGGTGTTGTTGAAGCTACTGGGTCAACTACTCAAGCAAGAACGTCGTACTTAGCAGACGAAATACTCTGGGGCCATGATTTTGCAGATGCAGTAGATCCAGACGAATGGCGCGATGACGATGGGTTGAGATTTGTCCTTGATCGTATTAACGAAACTTTTCCGGTACCGACACCTTCCTGTTCAGCAAAAGAATTCTACAACAGCAGGCCTCTCTCACGGTTATCAGCTGCATCTGAGGAGAGCCTAACAGACAACAATACTGAGGCAGATAAATAGCCCAAGAAATAATACCAGTTTGAACCATCTTTACCACATAATCTCGTGACCTGGTGTCGAACATTGAACACTGTCATCAATTTTTTATATCCACTATGCTATTTTTTTGCCATAGAAAGGTTTGAAGGAAGTAAACAAACAGGACATTAAAGGGGCAAAGATAATTTTTTTTTATCGTAATGGTCCTTTTATTGCTATCGACAGTTGTTCAAGTCATTATCTTTTAATATAATTAGTCTTTAACTTTGGATTCCAATGATATTCAATGAATTTGTTCTTTCACTACAAGCATTGTCAACTTTACCTGACAGTATTATTTTTAGATTTGGTTGTCTTGTAGTCACTCCTGAATACAGAATGTTACTAGGGTTTTGTTCAATGTACGGTACTATACATGCATATTTTTGAGTCACATGCCTATTTTCCAGTCACATGTCTAACTACATAAATACATGGTATATTTTAGATGTAAGCTAGAGGAAAATTTACTGCCCCCTGATGTAGATACATTTGGAATTCGATAGAGACCAATAAAGGACTTTGATTAACATTTATTCATAAATATGTCAAGTTTTACGCAGCCCATTTAAGAATTAGGTTTTCTGTTTTAATTTTGAAAAAGTTGTAACTGTTTGAAGTTTTCAATAGTTTTATTCCAGACTTCTTGTATATACATTATATACATTGTCTAATATATATTTCAATGTACTAGTTCTTAATTTATCCTTGATAGATTTTCAAGTTGTCTTAGACATATTTTCTATTTGTCATTTGATTTAGAAGTATTTTATTTGTCAGTGTTTACTTGTACAGATAGTTGTAGTTGATTTTGAATTGTCATTTGAATATAATCCCATGAGTCACAATAGTAAAAAGACCCATAAATGTCATTAATTCCATCTTTGTGTGTACTTTTCTTGATTTTATTTGGCTTGAAAATAAAACAGTTACGTTCCATGCTGGATTTATTTTTATCTGTACCTCATACTTTCCCATCAGTAAGGTTAAATTTCTCGTTGCTGATGGCATTTTCTCATAAATCTTTAATCACAGACGGTAATGCACAGTGGGCTATGATATACTATTTGAATGCCTGGACAAGTATATATTGTGTACTTGAAGATTGTTGTTAAATTTTGAACAAACTCTATTTCTCGACTCATCTGGTACCAGAAATTGTAATCACCACATGGGGTTTATAACCCTAGTCTTGATTGTTTTATTCATTTCCTTGTAGTGACCAAAAATATTTACCAAGCTTTGAAAGCAAGCACCTGTCAACTACATGACAAAGAATGTTCCAAATACATCAAACAGTCCTAATTGTAATTAGATCAGTCATTTAGCATTAGGTGGCTTAACATTGCACAATTACCGATCGTACATGGTACTCAATGTTCAAATGACTTTAGGTTAATGATTAACATATATTGTTAAAAGAAAATCTTATAGAAAATATCCAGTTCTGAAGTGGTAGGAGGAAGAGAGGGTTATGTAAGTAGAACCATCTTATGTCTAATCTTTGTAAATGAAATGACCTATTTAGGGCTCTCAGTGTGTAATAATGCAGTATGTGATTTCTTAGTCTCTTCAAACTGTGGAAATTCAGCATTTTTGTTATTGCCAATTTAAGCAGGAATTTAGCTTCCCTGGCATAAAAAATGGAAGTGGAAGAATTGCCTCTTTGTATAGTATTTAATGTTTTCAAATAAAAATCCTGAAAAGAGAAGTGATTGTGAACTAGACGGAGTCTGAGAATTTTGCAAAGCAAGGATGTTTTTGTGAAAAGACAAAAGAGTGGTATAACAATGTCAACAACCAAGCATCTGTTTGCAGGTTGTCTACATGCTTCAGCTAGAAAACATATTAGTGAGGGAACATTTTGCTGTGCTGGTTTGATCAGATAAGAATGGTATTGGTAAATGTTTTAAAAAAAGCCTTTCTGTTTTAGTTGAAACTTGTTTGATTGACATAGAAAGGACGATCTGCAACTTAAGTTTGGTATAAACAAAGTTTGGCAGCAATATCAAAGCATCTTGTAGCATGCATTATTTTGATTGTCAAGTTAGAAAATTGAATTTAATTATATGTGTATTCCCTTATATCATCAAAGTTTGTATTAACCTGGAGCATAGGCTTGTTTAAAATCATTGAGAAATAGTGGTACAAATGTGCTTCATAGTAGGAAATCAAACTTTTAATCCCATAAACTAAACATGCAAACTGAATGTGAAATTGCAACTTAAAACCATGATGGTAAGACATTCTTTTAATGGCTGAAAGCTACTTTTGTTGTTATTGCTCAAAAACCGCACAGCGGTCATTTGTAATAAGAATTGAAATTTGAAATTGAAAATGCACCCATTGTTCTTCAAAAGCCTTTACAAGCATCTTCCTTCAAATATTCTGTCTTAGTTCTCGACATAAATATGTTGCCTGCTGTTCTATTGGATTCACTGTAACTGAGATCTGTCTAGTTAATATAATCACTTTTTCAATATACCTTCTCATCAATTTTTGCATGAATTTCTTTGCTTTTACAAATGGTCAAAGTATTCTAACTTTCTGTTAATCTCACAACAATTTAAGCTTCTTAAATTGCTGTTAATATTTTGTTGATAATTCGTTATTTATCTTTTGCATTGACTCCATACTTCCAATGAACAGCTGTTATTACAGTGTCCTGATCAGGCAATGTCTTGTAAAGGGGCACTTTCTTCACCATCATTGACAACCTTTTTAGCAAAAACACCATAATGATAATACCATGCACAAAAATTAAATTGGCCGTTTCTTGAGCAAAAATTAGTTTCCTGCACTTGAGTAGAGTAATTTCCTGTTTTGTCTAAAATTTTGACACCTTACCAACTGCTTCTCTCTTGTTTTGGCTTGTTTTCATACTTATTTCATACGAATAAAACATGATAAGCCAGAAATAAAAGTTACCAGGCCTAAACAAAGACCTTTTATGGCTGGGTTAACAATGGGAAAAAAGGTTAAAGTTTTCTATAAAGAGCACTTTTGCCTGCTTACTCCCACAAATGAAAAGCAGGATGGGTGCTTGCTCCCCCTTTTTTCCTCCCCTCCCATTTCCCTGGTCCTGATGCACCACCGTAGCTTCACGATAATATATGATCTAGACTTGTGACTCTGCAAATTCTGTGTATGAATGTCTTTTTATACAAATCAATAGTATTATATGCATTCTAGGATTGTTTAGTGGCCAGAGATGAAGCGATCAATAAAGGGCAAAAAGATGAACGATAACAAAATTATCAACTTAAGATGGGTTGCGTTAAGAAGAAGCCATTAAAATATTAAGAAAATGTTGGTCAAAAAAACCTGATCCTGTATATTGATTGGCTTGCAATACTACTAAGATAGCTGTGCACTTTCATAATGGCAGCTTTCGGCTACTAGCAAATTTATCTACTAGGCTGTCGAGTTCCATCCTGTCTGCCATGTCACGCTCAATACTGATTTACACAAGATTTTCCAGTCTATCATCTGACATCGAAGCTCTAAGGTAATTGTTAATCATCTTAATCTTAGTATGGACTCTTTTGCATGATGCTACAGTGACTGGGAGGGTAGCAACTACTTTCACAACATCAAAAATATTGGGATATAGTTTGTAAAGAGACTTGGTTTTAAAGACATTCACCAGGGTTAGGATTCAACATCTCTTTAAATATCGCAAGTTAGGCAGGCATGGTATTTACCAATGTCTCTAAATTGTCCGACCTTGCAGTCCATCGGGTGTCCGAAAATAAACCTAGCACGGTTTTACCCTTGGTAATGCCTTTGGATTGTAGCATCTGTTCATACCAAGCATGTCTTTTCAGTGAAACCCCCATGAACCTAAAAATGCAGCCAATCGTATCAAAGAGATCTCTTACTGGTGCTAAATCGTTGACACTCTTCTCCAAGACCAAATTTAACCTGTGAGCAAAGCAATGAAAGTAGAGCGACTTGTCTGCCCCAGCATTCGTTAAATGGCATTGAACTCCTTCATCTTTCCCAAGCATATTGCTGGCTCCATCAAAGCCTTTGCCAACCAGATCTTTCAGAGGTAATCCAAGGTCCTGGAGGATTTCTATGATTGTTTGGCTAAATTTTTGCCTTTCAATCAATCTATGTGCACAAGTCCTATGTATCGTTCAAAAATTGTGCATTTAAAAACATACCTCACGATGATAGACATGAAAGCTCTTTTGTGAGAGGTTACCTCGTCACACTGAATAGAAAAATTCTTTGCAGATTTCACTTTGGATTTAATCATGCTCTCTATAATGTCACTCACAATTCCAATTATTTCATTCTGAGTGGTATGGGAAAAGTAACAAACATTTTCTGGGTGTTCCTCCTGATCACCTGGACCTGAATGAGCCGAACAGGTACACACCCCTACTGCTGGTGTTTCAACACTGTCTACATCTTATAGGAATTATAGATTTGATTGTGTGATTACGAAGATGAAAATCAGGATATTTTTAGCAAATTCGGAAAACGCTTTTATGATCAACACTTAAAGGGTAAATTGAAATCACAGCACCTTCAACTCCTCAAGAGCATATCGAGTTTAGATGGGAAGGGGCTTAAGAAAACTCAAGTTTGCAAAGCATCATGCCTTTTCTTTGAATGGTTGCCATTGACAATGGGCCGTGTGACATAACAGCGGAAAGGTCTGTAAAAGTATGAAATTTATTTCACTTTTACATGCGATGAAGTACATTGATATCATTTATTCCCAAAAGGTGCTCAAAGCAAGTAGAGGAGAACGTAACATAGCCAACACCTCGCTATTACGAGTGGGTTTTTTAAGCCTTAATAAACACCAATGTCAATCACTAACAAGAAAACCTTTTTATAGGCGACACCTCGTTATAGTGAACACTTTGTTAAATATATAATCCTGTATCATACATTACTATCACAGAATGACAAGAACCCTATTTAAACATTCTTTAGCAGCTTCTGAATTTTCTTTGTCCATCTTCTGTAAACACTTGGCTGCTCTCTGCGCTCACTGGAATTCACATGTGACAGCGGTCTAGGATCTAGCTAACACATTGAAAACAGATTGTAGTGTAAAGGTTGAGATTATGAACATTTTGTGTGAAAACAATAAACTCCAGGCACTTTTTTTAAAAAATTGTGCTTGCCTAAAGTAAGAGACGTCTACACTACAAAGCTGCCCTGCAACTCATTAATCAAACTTGATACTTGATATAAGTTCAACATAGTGCATTCTACCTGTTTGTTGGAATCACTAAATATTACTCCATATGACCAACAGTTTCAACCAAGAATGTTGCAAGCACTGTACTAAACATAGTTCAAATATATACTTGACCAAGAAATATCTACCCTCTTCTCATTATTTTAAGTCATGACATGCCCATAGCCAAGGTTCGTTGATGCACTACATACCTGAAGTGTTTATATCGGAAAATATTTATTGACTGTTGGTAGATCGAAGGTATATTTCAAACAGAATTGATCGTATGCTTTTGAAATGGACGTATGTTAAAATTAATCTGTGAATACAAAAAAATGTTCAACTGTGAGCTGAAACAACGAGGAAAAAATGTCTTATTCCTCTCTTTTCACTGCGTGTGCTTAACAAACAGATTAAAACAAATATTCATCGTAACTTGCACAGTACCATAAACAAAGAATGAAATAATAATTGGCCTTGTTTTGACAACATAGGATTATGGTTAAATCTAAAAATGGACTGTTTATAATAACACGAGTAACCAGCAAAGATAGAATGAAAATATACCGGTTTGGAGATTTAATACATGAGTATTCTCTTCATAGACCTTGGCAATGGTTTATAACCTACCCATAATCCCATAATAACATACCCACAACTTCAATGCTTGTTATCCTTAATATAGGAGTAGAAAAATTAGTGAAACAATCCCTCGTAGAAACATTAGACAAGAATCGGCAAGAGGTGATAGCAACTGCTCTGAAGCCAAAGTCCCACTGGTAATATAAATCTTTATCTTGGACCGTATATTGAAGCTATAAAATCAAGCTGGGCCCTGTAAGCCTCATTCAATTCCCCCGGGGCCCCCTCGCTCTCGGCGGCCCTGCATGAAAAGCTGAGGACCTCTGCAAAGTACATAAGTTCTAAAATTACACGTTCTGAAGCTACACATACGGTCCAAAATAATTCATAATAGCACCCTTTCTAAAAAAGACCACCAAAAGTTTCAACCTTACCATTGTGTGAATTGCTGATTGAAATGCGAACTGCAGCCGAGGCTCATTGTTTAGAGAAGTTGACTTTCAATCCAAAGGTCGGATTTTGATTGCAGCTATTCGTGGTGTATGCCTCTTGCCTCAGCCAAGTCAAAAGAAGGCAAGGAAGGACACATTCTCTTATCCCTCATTTTTTACTGAAAGAAGTTCTTGTACAATTTTATGCTTGGTGCTGCTTTTCGTTCTCTGCAATGAAATCCGAATGATAAGCGTGTCTACATGCTTCGGACAGCATCTGAAAATATACAATAGTACACAAAATTAAATGGCTGTTCCTTGCACAAAAATTAAATGGACTGTTCCTTGTACAAAAATTAAATGGCTTGTTCCTTGCACAAAAATTAAATGGCTTGTTCCGTGCACAAAAAATTCAAATGGGCTGTTCCTTGCACACAAATAAGTTTCCTGCACTTGGGTAGAATAACTTCAGTTGTATTAGGTATGATTTTGCATGCCAGAGAAAATACGGTGGACAAGCAACAGACGACACGTCTGATTTTTATTTCACAACTAAAAAGAAAGTATCAACTACAGTGTTGAAGACCAGGTTTTCAAAAAATGAAAACTTCCTGCGCTGAAATTAAATTTGATCCAAAATGAAAGCCAGAACAGGTACTGACTAAAGAAATATACAAGATACTTAATAAATTGCGGATCATTAAATCTGATAGAGAAACTAATTAGTGATGTCAATATTTACGACAATGTTATAAACTTTCTTTTACAACTAAAAAGAAAGTATCAACTACAGTGTTGAAGACCAAGTTTTCAAAAAATGAAAACTTCCTACGCTGAAATTAAATTTGATCCTAAAAGAGCGTCCAGACAGGCTTCTGTGTATTGAAACAAAAACAATTAATCTATTGATTAGATGATAAGGAAACTATCAATGATAACATGAGGCTAATTTGACAGAAAATCTGTCCCTGGTTTGAGAGGGCGTTTAATTTATTGTTTTTTTGCTCAAGGGGGGCGTCCATTCGAAGCGGGATGTAAGTTAAGTGAAACATTAATCTGAAGTAATACGCCACATGAAGATCATGAAAGACAAAAACCATTCCTTGCTTTATTAGTAAGGGGCTACAAGAACCAATTAGTAAGCTTGAAACTAAAAGAAAAATTATGAACTATCAATGATAACTTGAGGCTAATTTGACAGGCAATCTGTCCCTGATTTGAGAGGGCGTTTTATTTATTGCTTTTTTGCTCATGGAGGGCGTCCATTCGAAGCGGGATGTAAGTTAAGTTAAACACTAATTTGAAGTAATACGCCACGTGAAGATCATGAAAAACAAAAACCATTCCTTACTTTATTAGTAAGGGGCTACAAGATCCAATTAGTAAGCTTGAAACTAAAAGAAAAGTTATGATAACTCACCTGCTATCGTCTGACACCAAATTCATGAAATCATCCACAGGTAATATGTTCCTTTCATCTCATCTTAAACGATAAAACAGTTGATTCATTTTTACTTCAATAGAAAGGGCTTCATTTCATGTCGAAGCTTGTTAATTATGGCTTTGCACACGCTAATTATGCCAAGTTTAATTGTAAAAATTAGTCTTTCATTTTGTGTTCGCAGTCATCTCAATGTATAGGGAGGCTTTCTGTGACGAATTAGCTTCAGCACCATTGTTGGTGCAAAAGAAGGACTGGAGAAATGTGGATTTCTGACAAATAGAATGAAAAGCAGGCTCTTTGGAATAGGTTTAACGTCAGCTCTACCTAGCCAGCTAAAAAATCAACTGATTTTGGGAAGAAAACAAGTTCTAAGCCCTATCTAACAAAAATTTCAGAATGATTCAATATCGTGAATCATGACTGTCTAGAAATCAGTTTGAGCCAGTTATGATACTAACATCATTCTTGAACAATCCTTTTGTGGCACAAAACTTGAAAATCGCCTTGAAAAATTGCGACATTGCGCTAAAAACACACTTAAAGGCTTTTTTCGTCTGACACTCTCCAAAGTATGAATCGTCATAAAGGAAAATACATATATATAGTATATGTAATACGTTGCCATATACATATACTTTCCTTTTTGACGATTTATACGAAAAAAGCTTTTAAGTATGTTTTTAGCGCAATGTCGCAAATTTTCAAGGCGATACTAAGATCCTGTGAAAATTTCTAAACAACAAGTCCAAATATATTTAGCTATTTTGCCAACAGACAGACAGGAAGGCTGAACAAATCATAATGTCCTGGACGAAGGTAATAAACGCTTAGCAATTTTGCGTTAAAACTCATTCTTTTGTTTTGAACGACACACAAAAATACGATAACTTTGGCGTCACCTTCGACAAGGAGGTTACGTTTTTGTTGGCGTTGGTTGTTCTGTTTATATGTTGTCTTTTCGTCTGTTTTTCTATCTGTCTGTTTGTCTTTCTGTTTGTTAAGAACCTAACTCAAAAGATTTGGACGTATCGTTTAGAAATTTATCGTTACGGATCGATTTTGACGAAATTTTCATGATAGGTCAGGAATCGGATAATTTAGAAACTTTTAAATGTTGGGGGTGATTTGGATCAAATCCTGGATTTTCGATCACTTTTTCGGTAATGAAAACTTTATATTGTAGCGAGGAAGTCTGTGGAGATAACCCACTTATCATATTGGGTAATGATAGCTTCGTCGTTTTCACAAACAAGTAAGGAAATCATCGTGTATAAAACCCATGTTTTTTGAATAATCACATTGGTTTGGTGGAAGTTGACGCCCTCTGAGCGCTCTAACCATTGCTATGTTGGAATTGGTGAACTTAATGCTGTGTTAGATTGTTTAATTTAGGTAAAACCTTCACTTTTCCTTATAAATAATTACTTAAACATAACATGAATTACGCGCTTAAACAAAAATAGTCAACCGCGAGTTTGGTCTCAGTTACCGAGCATTTTTTGTTGATAACTGAACAAGATTTTACATCAATGCTTTGCAATTATTAGCATGATTTTGCTCTTGGATTTGTGTATGGATGTTATTATTCAATTTGCTTCATTACTGCTTTTCGGCAGTTACTAATGATAAATTTACAATGGAACGACAAACTCGACATACAACATAAGAGTATTTGGTTGCACTCTAAAATACATTGAGCATACAGCTGAGATCATCTTGAAAAGTTTCATCATTCCTGTTAATACGATAAAATATTCGACTTGAGTCAGTGAAATAAATTCTTCATTTGAGCTACTTCAAAAATATAGTTGGACGAATATACGAGGAGATGAGTTAACTTAATCTATAAGCCTACGGTACGACTTTAAAAGAATTAGAAATTAAAGCAGTATAGAATAAATTGATCAATAACACCTATTCGCTAATTTAAGTGAAAAATCTTACAAATAATTGCACAAAAATTGATGTAAAGTCTTTCGAGACGGCTTTAGTTCTCAACATAAAGTTGGAATTACCCGGTAACTGAGGCCAAACTCGCGGTTGCCTGTTTCCGGTTTAAGTGCATAATTTATGTTATGTTTAAGTAATTATTTATAAGGAAGAGTGAAGGTTTTACCTAAACGAAACAACCTAACACAGCATTAAACTCACCAATTCCAATATTGGAATAATAAGAGCGCTTTTATTATCAATATCTTATCATCAGCAATGATTAGAGCGCTTATTATTACTATTATTATTGTCTTATTATTAGCAATAATAAGAGCGCTTTTTATTATCAATATCTTATTATCAGCAATACTAAGAGCGCTTATTATCATCATTATTATTATTACTATTATCTTATTATAAGCAATAATAAGAGCGCTTATTATTGCTTATCATAAAATATTTATATTAAGATATTAATAATATCTTATGATAAGCATAAAATACGGCTCAGCAACCCATACATCGCGAGGACGAGGGCAAGTTTGTTGTTGCCTCCCACAAATCTTCAAAGTAAAAGTTATTTTATGGAGAGCTTTTCCACCAACCTGAACTGCCAGAAAATGTCACATAATCGGATAAAACGCACCTACAGATAAGTTTGAATGTTATTTATTTTGATCTGCTGAGTATTTACGATAATACTCCCAATTATCATGCTATTCCTGAATCTAAAGAATTGTGTTCATCTATTGCACGCCAATAGAAATATAAACCGTTTCACTACCAACCTTAATTTGTTCAACGAATTTCAAACATCATCAGACATCTTGATAAATCATACAAAATTTCTTTCCCTTAAATTTAATTATCAGTAAACTGGATTGTGATAGAACCAAGTCAGAAGAAATTCTGGTATCCATCCATAGCATTATTAACAATTCCAGCCATCAACCAAATCCTCAACATCTTCCTGATTGTACATATTGACAGCGTTTCTTGTGAGAGATCATTTTCAGGACTTTGGCGACTTAAGCTTTGGACTCGAACTCCAATGGCACAGGACAATTTCTAACATAGGATTAGTGGAGTGAGCAAGACTGATATGAAGAGTGATTATCTCACATTTGCATGAAACCAGCAAAATCTAAGACTCAACTGAAAACACCTAGGATTTCAGTAACTCTTGTGCTGTCTTTTCATTCCCATGCTTTCTGTGGCACGTTTAAAAAAATTCATGGCTATTTAAACACCTAATGAGAATGTAATCCATAAGATATCAATTCTTTTTGTGCATAAATGTATTTTCAGGTGTCATAATGGGCAGGGCTAGAAAAGCGTCTTCCCCAACTGTCCCCCCTAAAAGTATCCAGTGTACGGCCATGAATGTTCGTGAGTTGAATGTAAAGGAGATCAAAAATTGTTTTGCTTGTTGATTTATTTGTTTGTTTGTGTGTTTGTGTGTGTATTAGTGTGTTAACGAATGTTCTCGAGAACTGCTGGACTTGCCTGCCGCTTTTGATGTTCTATGGCGCGTTCGATAGTAAACTGTTGCGGCTAGAGAAGTCGTTTCATTTTCCGAAATTTTGTAGTGTCAATTTTTGCGACATTTTTTTGAAATTGTTGAATGATTTTTTGCAATCTTTGACCAAAAACCACCTTGGTCTAATAGATGGTCTGTTACAGACAGGTGGGAGGACCAAGTTCAGAAACAAGGTGAAGCTCGCAGAGTACACAGGGCCAATAATAAAGTTAAAAGCCATTTTACAATTGGAAGAGCTAGCCTAACTTTAAAATTATATAGGAGGTACTTTATTGGCCCCTATGACAACCCTCTTATGACCGCATTCAGATAGCATAATTTATCATTAGTAACGAAAAGTCCTTAAAGATGGAAGTGGTTGAAAGTTTATGATTGAGAGGACGGGGCATATTTGTCAAATTAGTCACGATAAGGTTGATGTTTGTTTTTAAATCAAGTAACGGGTGTCCTAGACGATGATTCTAAATCATGTTCAAATAGTTAAACGTTTTACGTACAGTATATAGTAACTGTCTACAAAATGTTTCTTTTCTTTGAAACAAATGCTTGCTTTTCTCTTTTCCCAGTGTTTTTGTTTTTGACTGTTTGTACAAACATGAGACGGTTGCAATTTTGCATAACTTTAAAGGTGTTCTGGCACTTTTCATAATTGTTTTTGCATTTTCGTTCAGGTTCGCTGGCAGATTCTGTTTTAACAGAGCTATTGAGTGATAGTTATTGTCTTTCAAGGGAACATTTGTTTTCATTGTTTCTAGTTTACGGCGAGATAAAACTCGACTATAATTTAGTGAATCTAACTGCACCGCTTACTGTGGGTTTAGTAAGGCGTTCTTATTGGTTGAATTTTCTGTTTTTGCAATAACTGTCTTTCGCAGAAATACGACGCTTTGCTGAAAGGTTTTGATTCACCTTACTTCATCAACCTGACTGTATACCTGGCCATAAAGGTACGTAAATTCAATTTAGCTGTCTACATTTATTCAGCTTCTACGTTTAGAGCTTAAAGATCATTTCTAGATCTGTACACAAAAATTTCACGGAATGTCTTGAAAGCCTGACATGTAGGCTAAGTAATCTTTAACTTTACACTTTATGTATTAAATGCTCCTTCCTTGTTTAAATAAATACTGTTTTACTCAGATGCTTCTGAACGGTACGTATTTTAAGGTTCAAACGTCGAGATCTCTTGATATACTTGATCAATTCTGGGCTGCTACAGACCTATTAAGCAAAAAAATGATTGTACTTCGTTTTACAAACTGAGATTACCGTAGTATGTTGTTACCTTTTTATCAGTTTCACTTTTCTAGATCCAACACAAAATGTGTCTTTCGTCACTGAAAGTTTGGAGCGCTTTACTTCTTGCGGGATTTGTATTAAAGTGGCATGGAACATGTTCCGGTAAGATATATTGACAGTGAATGTCATTTTAATGTTCAAAGAAATTTCATATATAGCCAATGCTTATCTAAATTATTATTTTTTCACTTTTTAGTTTACGACATGAAAGCTCGACGTAAATTTTATAACTTGATATGTTTTATAACTTGATATATAGCAAATGTTTTAATGCTGAGCTCATGAGATGAGGGAGACGTGCCAAGTCCTCTACCTGTTTGTCCAATTTTTTTTAAGTTTACAAAATATTAATACTTTGCCATCATGACGAATTAGTAGACGAATATAAGTAGTAAGCAACCGTTTCTCTTCCTGATGTTATGAGAAATGCACGAAAGAAGGATGTAATTTGAAGATGAAAATGCTACATGAAAATCTGAGTAAGATTAGTTATCAAGATTATGTCTTAATGTTTACTTTGAAAATATTTCTACGACTCGTAGAACAGTTCGAGAGCTATGCTTTAGCAAGATATTTTAGAAGTATACAGTGCTGAGATATAAGCACAATAGTGCTGAAAAAAATACTCATGGGTAGTGTTATCAACTTAAAAATAATTCTCGTTGGAAACAGCAAAGCGTTTTATTTAATTTTGAGAACGCTTACTCAGTTTGGCTCGTAACTGATTTACCAAAACTTCTGTAATCAATGATTTTTGTAACTTGCTCGGAATCATCAATTTTGTGTAGTGAATACTTCCTTTTTGTATCTTGGTATAGTGGATAAAGCAACGACCTTGCAAGCCTGTGGCTGCGAGTTCCAATCCTCGTCACCACAGACAAAATACTTTTAGCGAGAGAAGGCAACAAGAGCCCACGGTCATAAATAGCTCACTTCTTTGTAAATTATTTAACCCTAGCATGGGAATCAGCTATTAATATTTTAATTTTTTCTGTCACTTTCAATCACTATTCATGCTCGGCCCTGTAACGTGTGTTCTTACGGTTGATATTATCAAAAAATTGTACCAAGATTTTGCTTGAACATACCAAAAGATTCATTTTCTTACATGTCGCATTTCGTGGCTATGCCTGTCATGAATATTACATAAGGAACGGTAATAAACATCTGTTCAAACCAGTTAAAACTATAACATTAGCAGTACAATTTATAATGCACTCTCTGCAAAGTAAACCACGTTTTGCTCATGTCAAAGCATCGTTTTTTTTGTTTCAAATTTGCTATTTATTAATGTTTATTTTATGACTCGTCTTCTTTTCTTTCTGCTGTCAACAATGAAACTCGAAACCAAACATGATTACTCTTATCTCGATCATAATTTCATGCTGATGACCATTTTGGATTTCAGTTGATAAAGCATGCTATTTCTTTATCGCAGAGTTGCGCTAGGCACGCCGTGTGATATCTCTTTACATCTATTAAAATACAGAGCATAAATCTGTCTTAAAATCTAACCCTTTAACTGTAGTCTGTATTACTGATTGTCAGTCTGACTGTTCGCCTTTCCTCTTGAGTGTTTGCTACGTAACTATAATTTTATACACAATTTTCGACTGTTGCACCATTAAAGAGTAACCAATAAAGCGTGGATGACTTAACACAAAAATATGTTACGTGGGAGCAAATAATTTTCAGTCTAATTTCGAGCTTTCATGCTTTAAATAAAGTTGAGCTTGTTCTCAACTTGTTCTTAATTTGCCAGGTGAAAGTATCCCTTACGTTATGTTATGACAGTGAACCGTCCATTTTAACTGTGAGTCGGAGATCTGAGAATGTAACCAAATTAATTAAGAAAGGCTAAAAATACCATACTTTGTGTGCATTGATATTTGTGAAAAGAACCATAAGTCTTATCAAGTTATTTGCTCATCAAATCTTACATGAGCATTACCTTCACTGCATTAACATGGTCTTCTTTGGTTTACAAGCACCTATTTATTTTAGGATTGTTCTCACTTTCTTTATTCTTTCAGGTATTATTGAGCCTAGCTTATTAATTGACTCGGTATTATTTTTCAAGCAGCCAGTATACATCTCCATTACATCCTTTATAACTTTATAACTGTCACGTTATTTGAATAGTAAATTTCGTGCAAACCAAAGTAAGCCTAATGTTAAGTACTTTCGTCTTCATCTTACTGTTTATTAAAAATCTAACTTATTTTTCTACTTCAAATCCATGTTCTCCAAATGTTTTTGATTTTCTTTATAAATCTCCCTGGGTGTACCATTTGTAAGATGATTTTTAGTAAGTATCTTTAGAAATTCTCTGCTTTGTTGAAGTAACCACTCTTTTGTATGATCCAAAAATCATGTACTGTATCTTATGGAGAATCACAGTATCCATATGTCGTACTCGATGAACTTGTAATTGTTAGTGAAGACAATCAATGTTGCTATGAACAAAAATCGTAGCCAGTGAATGTTACAATGAAAGGGAAACGTCCTGATGAGGGGATATAAATAGTATCAAAGTGTAAGTATGAGAGAGACTTAGTTATATCTCCTGAAATATAAACGACCAGCTATGTCATCCAAGCGACTCGGTGAGAAATGGCAAAACTGTGTTAAACTCTGAGTCATGGTAGAATATACTTTGTCCTTAATCTATTTTTATTTCTTTTCCTTTCCTTGGTTATTCTTTTGTACTTGTTCTATATCTTACAACGTATAGAGCACTTTACACATTTACTGATTAAGCTGTAGAAATTTTTGTATTAATTACAAGATTGCGTATATTTGTGAACTCGTTGATTTTTTGTAAAGTTTGAACAAATATACCTATTATATTTTGTCTTCCGTTAAAATAATAGCGCTTCTTCAAAAGATTTGCTAAATTAAGCTCTTTTTCAAGTACCTCCCAATTATTGTAAATACTACGGCATTGCTTATTTATACCGTCAAATACTCTCATTAGAGCTACTATGGCAATATTTAACTATGCGGTCAAATGCACTTATTGTAAATAATCTGGCAATGTTTATCTATGCGGTCAAATGCACTTATTGTAAATACTATGGCAATGTTTATCTAAGGGTCAATTAAAATTTATTGTAAATACTATGGCAATGTTTATTTATGCGGTCAAATTGCACTTATTGTAAATACCATGGCAATGTTTCTCTATCCGGTCAAATGCATTTATTGCAAATACTATGGCAATGTTTATCTATCCGTTTAAATGCACTTATTGTAAATACCATGGCAATGTTTATGTATGCGGTCATATGCACTTATTGTAAATACTATGGCAATGTTTATGTATGCGGTCAAATGCATTTGTTTTAACTACTATGGCAATGTTTATCTATGCAGTAAAATGCATTTATTGTACCTACTATGGCAATGTTTATGTATGCGGTCAAATGCACTTATTGTAAACACTATGGCAATGTTTATCTATGCGGTCAAATGCACTTATTGTCAATAGTATGGCAATGTTTATCTATGCGGTCAAATTGCATTTATTGTGAATACTTTGGCTTTGTTTATGTATTCGTTCAACTGCACTTATTGTGAATGCTATGGCAATGTTTATCTATCCGGTCAAATGCATTTATTGCAAATACTATGGCAATGTTTATCTATCCGTTCAAATGCATTTATTGTAAATACTATGGCAATGCTTATCCCTGCTGTCAAATGCATTTATTGTTAATTGCTTGGCAAAGTTTATCGATGCGGTCAAAAGAATTGATTGTAAATACTACGGCAATGTTTATCTATGCGGTCAAATGCACATATTGTAAATACTATGGCAATGTTTATCAACGCGGTCAATTGCACTTATTGTCAATAGTATGGCACTGTTTATCTATGCTGTAAAATGCACTTATTGCCAATAGTATGGCAATGTTTATGTATGCGGTCAAGTGGATATGGTGTAACTACTATGGGTACGTTTATCAATGCTGTAAAATGCACTTATTGTAACTACTATGGCAATTTTTAGGTATCCGGTCAAATGCACTTATTGTAAATACTATGGCAATGTTTATCTATGCTGTAAAATGCACTTATTGTCAATACTATGGCAATGTTTATCTATGTGGTCAAATGCATTTGTTGTAACTACTGCGGGTATGTTTATCAATGCCGTAAAATGCATTTATTGTAAATACTATGGCAATGTTTATCTAGGCTGTAAAACGTATTTATTGTAGATACTATGGCAATGTTCATCTATGCGGTCAAATGCACTAATTGTAAATACTATGGCAATGTTTATCTATGCTGTCAAATGCACTTATTGTAAATAATCTGGCAATGTTTATCTATGCGGTCAAATGCACTTATTGTAAATACTATGGCAATGTTTATCTATGCCGTCAAATTGCACTTATTGTAGATACCATGGCAATGTTTATCAATGCGGCCAAATGCACTTATTGTAAACACTATGGCAATGTTTATCTATGCGGTCAAATGCACTTATTGTCAATAGTATGGCAATGTTTATCTATGCGGTCAAATTGCATTTATTGTGAATACTATGGCTTTGTTTATCTATCCGTTCAAATGCACTCATTGTAAATACTATGGCAATGTTTATGTATGCGGTCAAATGCACTTAATGTAAATACTATGGCAATGTTTGTGTATGCGGTCAAATGCATTTATTTTAACTACTATGGCAATGTTTATCCATGCTGTCAGATGCACTTATTGTTGGTAGTATGCCAATGTTTATCTATGCGGTCAAATGCGCTTATTGCAACTACTAGATCGATATTCAACTTATCTATGGCAATCACTATTCTTTTCATGTGCTTTGTACGCCTTTTTCAGCTGCTTCAATTACAACGGAAGTAAAGCTATTAAAGAATTTATTGGAAAATTACAGTAGCAATGCTCGCCCGGTTTTACAAAGCGCTACAGGGATCAATGTAACCTTTGGAGTCTCAATAAATAAAATACTCGAAGTAGTAAGTATGTCTGTCTGATTGATAACATTTGACTACTGACAAATCGTGGTTTTGGTGAATAAATACCGTCCCACGGCCTACTTTAATTTACTTTTTGCTTAGCAAAGTAGCTCCATTTCCACAAGCAATACAGATAGTTCAAAAGAGCACTTGTCCTCGAATGTACCAGGATTACAAATTTATTTAACATGTTTTCAGATGAGGCGCATTCTTTCCTATATTGATTTCCTTATACGAGATATCTATATCCAAATGTGGCAGATGCTATTGAAGGAAAATGCTCTACATGAATCAGTCCTTGATTTCTTATTTTATGACCCATCCCAAACCATTGTGGTTAAAATAAAGTGGTCAACAGTACATCAGATTATATACATAGTAATTGAGGATATCTTGTTTATAAATATATTGATTAATAAATTTGTCGTAAAGATAAGGAAGAAAAGCCTTTAACTTAGGTCCCAAAGCACACAGATCTTTCTGCACCTATTATTTTGTAAATAATTATGATCATATTCACTGTCATAACTTTCCGGCAGAGATTCATCTTTATTGTTAACAGTTTTGGCGTTCAAGATTAATTTTGTTGGCCTCCTGCTCTTGTTAACTTCTTTTCACCATTCATAGAAAACTACTGCAAGAAACTCATGGCTGCATAACGCAGTGACATACTCCATGACTGTAAAGTGCCACTAGACGTCACCGGGTCTCAATCCCTTTTACATAATAAGGTCATCTTTACCTCAAAATTTAAGGCATTGAAAATATCACTTTCAATATAT
>JANTCA010002699.1:0-11188 GCA_024741275.1 Chironex yamaguchii | reverse complement strand
TCGGCAGCTATGTAAGCAATCTAGTGTGCCCAGCAAAATTCGGACTTGCTGAAATTGTCAAGTTTTGGCTAATCCCTCAAAAGTTCCGTCGTCCAGCCTTGGAGCGGAACGAACTCATAAAAACAGGAACCTAACTAATTATCACTTATCTTTGTCAAAGTGGAAACACTTATCTCCACTGTCCGCTCTGACATAGATAATCTCATTAATTTTTTATACAAGTGCACCAGGACGCTATCAATATAAATCGTTTTTATGTTTTTCAATTTCCAAGGTGTTTGTGTCGCTCGTAGCTCTCTTATTTACGCTGGTTTTAGAAACTCCTTTATACTAATCCTGAGATACGTTATGAGGAAAGAAACATTCTAACAATTCCAAAATTAGGAGTAAAATAATTTAACTGTCGTCTTACGAATGTGTTTAAACTCGCAAAATTGTAGTCAACATTGATATCTGAAGGATGAAGGAAACGTAAGAAATTGCAGTCACACTCTTTATCTTTAATAATTTCTATCCTTTCCAAGAGGCTTTAACAAGACTTAAAGTCAAGATTGCAATTAGATATGTTTACCTTCGATTTGCATGGCAGACAAAGAGCAGTTAAGTGCCATTACAAAGATCAATTCCCATTTTGATAAAATAGAATTGATAAAATAGATACGATATATGCTAGGGAGTCAAGTAGTAACAAAATAGAGCTACTTGCAGTTTATAACTTCCTTAACAACTTACCTTCTACAAATCTAATAATAACTCTGATATCATATCTCAGTTCATATGTTCTTATGAAGACTAAATGGTTAAACCAAGATCTAGACTCAAGGCGTAGGGATTAAGAGGGTCCTCAGTCGCTGCTCTAAAGCGGTGAAATGCCTTCTTTCTCGTGGTCAGGCATAGTAGATACTTCAAAAGAAGGTTAAAGACTGATCTTATGAAAGAATCCAATTTTAATTTCAGCATTAGACTGTAAGTATTCAATAAGAATAGATGTGACTTCAATTATTAGAGCTGAACAGGGGCTTAAACCAAGTATTGCGTTGTTATCAACATCAGTTTTCTCGCTAGATTGTGTGTTACTAAGAATCAAAGAGTAAAGTGGACAGTGATGAAAATTTAATTAGCAAAGGAAAGAAACTGTTGAGGATCAAGAAGAATGTAACTTACTTGGACATGGATGCCTATTACAGTCTTTTACGTGAGCTAATCTTCCTGAACACCCAAATGGATTGAGGCAAGTTCTTCTCCTGGCCACCATTCCCCCACCACAGTCTTTCGTACATATTCCCCAGTTAGCCCACTGTGAAAATCCAAGATCATCTATAAACAAATATGTGATTCTATCAACAAATAAATCAACTGTTTGCTAGTGGTTGAAAATTCTTCAAGTGTGAGATGAAAAGTACAGCTTTAAGGATCACTATGGAGTAGGAAACAATACTTATGCTATGTTACAAACATGTTAAATTAAAATGAGGTTTTTAGAACTAATGTTTTTCTTTGGGTGCATTTGGTCAAAGCCTTTCTACCAGCTTGGTATATTGTAAATTTTCTGACAATGCCAACATTACAATAACCTGTATCAGCATAGTATCAAAGATCTGGGATCAAGAAAACTAGAAAACACAACTCATTATGAGCTTGCTTAAGAATATTTTCAACTTAAAACATATCCACAGCTACTTTGTCTTTAAAATAAACTGATATATATTTATGTATATATGAATTTATGTGCACAGAGGTTTAAATATTGGCTTTTGAGTCTGAGGGTTACTAGTTCAAGCCAGGTTGGCTAAAACTTAGCGCATGCGCTGTGGTAATGCTTCATGCTACATATATGCATAAATATATATAAATATATAAAGTCTTGAGTTCTACGCTTATTTTAAGAGCACGATGTATATATTTAGATAGTATCTCGACAGACGCAGTGCTTTGATATATTTGTCAAAAGTGGAGTATTACCAAAGTAGCTGCACTTAGTTTTATCTTGTAAGTATATAAACACCGAAATCTTGTAAACTACAAATCCTGAAAAGTGAAAGAGAAATGCACGGAACAAGCTTGTAGAAGCAAAACGGGAATTAGTTATTCGTATTTCTATTTGTTGAATTGTATTTTACTCTGCACATTTGCGTATTGAGCACTGATTTTGCGGAATTATGAAGACACAAACTTTATTTATATAAACATTAGAAGTTTTATCTACTCTTCTATTCTACAGAAATGTACAAAGAAATGTAATCATGCAAAATTAACAAATAGTCACAACTGGCTATTTTTACAGAAGCCAGCACGTTATGTCTTTCAGATCTTTTTGCTTAGGTAGACATTCACAAGTATGTTATAAGCTAAAGAAATGAAAATTATTTCCAGTACACAAAATTGCAAAGTGATAGATCCTAGCAGTTGGCATTGGAAAACGCATAAACGTGTCAAAACATCGACTAACGACACATCCGTTGGTATAACTCGCAAAACTACTAGCATTTGGTACGCTTAAGCCTCAGTCAAATCAACGGGGTCAAGTTCCAGTTTCTGATATTTGATTGAGTTTAAAATATTATTTGTCATGGAAGACATTTGATCCGGATTATTACCAAGAGTGAATCATGTTGAGCCAGTCAGAGTACTAATTTGAAATTTCGGCACGATACGTTCAAAATATTTTGAGTAATTTTGCTAACAGATAGACAAAACAGCAAATACACAAATAAAGAAGAAGCAACAAAACATCACCTCATTGGTGGAGAAAATAACAGACTGTATTACTAGATCATGAGCCTAGGAAAAGATTAATCAGTTTTTGTTACCTTGATCTAAGCAGTTGCATAGTCGTCTTGTGGTACCGTCGTTAGGTGGTTCACCATCACAGTTTATCCAGAAAGGAAGATTCTTGTAACCTTGGCAAACTCTTTGTTTCTCTGAATATGAAGGGTGATACTTAAACTGCCATTCAGGTGAAATATCTTCATCGCAGTGTAGACCAAGCTTTTGGAATTCGTCAGTGGAATTATTTAACTTGTATTGAGACCAACACTGGAAGCCGATGCTTAAGCATGCTCTTCTGCAACTTTGTCCAAGGAGAGCAAGGTAATAGCCTAATAGTTGTAAAATGAAGACCAACGAAAAGGTAAAATATGATTTGAAACCGTAACAAAAATTAACACTTTCAACAATCTTGTCAAAATTATAGTTCACGTTTTATGTTAAAATGTACAAATGTTTAAGATATATATTATGAGTAATACAGTTATAGCTAAACCTTCACCCGGTCACAAATGTAGTCATTTTTCTTAAGCTCTGCACAAAAAGCGTTTTAGGAAAAGCGTTTCTTCATTTTCTCTTTCTTTGTTTCCTTTCTTATCTACGATTGGCTAGTTTTGATACATGTTTCGTATAAATAGGTTGCCATATACATATCCTTTTTGACGTTTCATACTCTGAAGAGTGTCAGACGAAAAAAGTTTTAAGTATGTTTTTAGCGCAATGTCGCAAATTTTCTGGGCGATTTTCAAGTTTTGTACCACAAAAACCTAGTAATCTTTTACAAAGTCATTGATGTTTATCTTCATAAAAGCTGCCATCTTGGAGAATATAAAAGTTGCAAGAATACTTAATAATTCTGATTTTGACTGTTAAAGATACTTCCGCACAATTTTGTTCCGTATTCTGAATATCCATTTTTCAGAGAAATTGTTGATAAAACTCTTACAAAATACTAAGTTTAAAATAGACGACGCATTAATAGATGAAGTGTAAAAATGGAAGCAAATTACAGATTCTAAGATCAAAACCAGAGAAATCAACCTTAATCAACCAACATATATGTCATTGCATGTCTCTTTAATAAGTAAGTATGGCTACACTGCAAGGAGAAAAGCAACTACACAATCGGACACGACAATTCTGTATTGCAACGCATTAAATAACATTTCCATACCTGCAACCTACGAGGTCTACAGTTTGAATGATAAAACAACTGTAGTATCTCATTTTAAAATGACTGATATTGGTAAGGTCATCTCCCGAAACAGAGCTAAGTAAAACGACTACTACTCACAAGACGATGACCTTCCTCGTCGAAACAAAGTATAAAATCTCGCTACATCATGACCTTATAATGTCGGAAGTCACGCTTAACTCCTTTTCTCAAAAGAGCCCTCTGGGACTTTGTAGTTTGTTCTTGTGTGTTGAAATGCATGGAACTTTAAGTAAACTACGTAAGCTTTAGGGGCACGTTATGGGATGATTATGTAACAAGTCACTATGTAAACAAGCCTTATTCAATGGGTTTTAGAAAATAATGTAGAGCAAAGGATGTCGCGATCACATTAGTCAGCATACTTTTTGTTGCAATAAATGAATTAACAAGGACCATGATTATTCTAAGAAGATATATATGTATTAAATTTCGATATTGGTAAATTAAAAGTACTAAGTAGGTGAGAAAAACGTATAAATGTGTCTCTGGACTCTCGTAACCTCACTTGGTCTTACAAGTGCCATACTTGCTGGATCACGTAAGATTTTCATATGGACAATTCGTCATTATCTAATACAAATAAGATTTCAGTAGAGAAATTAGCTAGTTTTTACTGTGTTAATTAAAATTTTGGGGGCACAGGGCCTTTTGCTAGAATTTCCCTCGCAATACGATTACCTTTCCCGAGGCAATCATTCTTTGTCATCGTTAAACACTTAACATTTAATAAGCAAACTAAGTCCCTTGTTGCCACTTTTCCTGTAGCTGGTCCTGTTTCCTTTCAAATCGCATATTTCAAAAAAATTATTTTCTTTACTCAAATAAATCTATTAAAGCGGTGGAAACGTTGATGGAAAAAATTCCTGAGAAGCATCTAATCCGCAGAAAATTCTACAATACTTTGCCCCCTGTTGAGGATATCTATTACCGGCACAGACTATACCTGAGTCAAACGGAAACTTCAGTATGATTTTAGTAAAGGTAATATTGTCAACGACACTCTGCTACGCTATCAGATTGTTAAAAAAACAAATTATATCAGAGGTTGGGTAGCCTGGTATAAATAAAGTCAGGCTTTTTTCTTAAAGGAGTGAAATTTAAAAATTGTACAAGCATAGTCCATAAGATAGTGGCTACAGTGCCCAACAGCATTATAAGTTAAGACATTAGCACTTTCTTTACCTGAGCAGGGGTTAGTGCTGCATTTTTCAGAATGTACGTTGCTCCCGTTACATGGCCATCCACCTCCAACAGGGGCAGGGTTGGTACACGTTCTCTGCCTCTCGCGTATTCCAGTTCCACAGCTTTTAGTGCATCTGTCCCACGGTCCCCAGCTTGTCCAGTTACCGTCAACTATCAATCAGAAAAATAACACAGACATACAAAAAATAATAAATAACTTAATAATGTTTTGATGTTTCCATAACATTATTATCAAGAGAACAAAAGTTGTGAGGAGAAGAAAAACTTTAAATAAAAAATTAATTCAAACAAAGCTTTAAATACAAGTAAAAAAACAACAACCTAGGCAAAATGTTTTAGAAATCTTATAATACAATAAATGTGCAAAGTGATCCAATCTCTGCAATATTTATTTAGATATATTTTATGGTAAGACTGTTGAAACATTTTTCATAAGTTATTGTCTCAATCTTGCATTTAAAACCTTGTAACCTTGTTCTCACAACTTCTTAATGACGTAATGGAAACATCGAGACGTCGAGTATTAAGTTGGTCATTATTTTTCGCAAGGAATGATAAGGCACCATGGAAATTAACAATATAAAATATTTTTGTACCAGAGTCCGTCTGCTTTAGCTATAATTTCATGCAACACCAAACCAGTTTTCAAACGACAGATATACTCACATAAAAAGAAAATGTTGGAGAAAAGTTTATGCCTAACGTTCCCTGAAGTCACAGCGTACATTAGGATGCACTGTATGTAGTGCTTGAGTTAAGCAATTCCATTCATCTCTTTTTTGATTTCAAATAGATTGATTGCTATCTTAAACGTTGGTAGTTGAATGTTTTTGACCTAACTAATATCTAGCCTGTCTTACTTAAAGATCAATGCATCAAAACATCTTAATTATTGCACCTTTGAAACATCATAATTCAAAAAGAGTAAGCAAGCTAAGGCAAGCAGTGCATCCTATCGATACGACTTAAAAGTGTAAAATCAGGCTTGGATAAAGCTTTCCTTGATAAGGACTTCTTTGTAATGCGTGAATTTCATAACTTAAGCTAGATGTAGTAGAAACGGAAAGAAAACCTGGAAAAGAAAGCAGCAAATATAAAAAGTTCTACAACTGCTGCCAAATAATCGCTGTCTTATTTAGCACGTTATTTGAAAAATCTTTTTGTGGTACAAAATTTGAAAATCGTCTTGAAAATTTGCGACATTGCGCTAAAAACACACTTCAGGCCTTTTTTCGTCGGACACTCTTCAGAGTATGAATCGTCAGAAAGGAAAGTATAGATATATGGAAACCTTTTCATATGAAACATGTATCTAAACTAGCCAATCATAAACAACAATGGAAAAAGAAACCAAGAGAAAATGAAGAAATGAAGCATTATTGGAATAGTCCAAGTGACAAATTTACTAGAAAACTAAGAATGAGCCAAAATATCTAAGGACGAGAATTTTCGGATAACTGGCACAGCTAGAAACTCCTTTCATCTACGTGTATTGGAGTCTGCCTGCATTAAAACAAGAAAACCAGTACTTAGGAGGCAGAAAGAGTTTGTTTTTTTCACTTGGGCTCTTCCAATAATGCTTCGTTTGTTTATTTTCTCTTTGTTCCTTTTTTGCTTTTTCTTGTTTATGATTGCCTAGTCTCGATACATGTTTCGTATAGAAAGATCGCCATATACTTTCTTTTCGGACGATTCATACTCTGGAGAGCGTCCGACGAAAAAAGCCCTGAAGTATGTTTTAGCGCAATGTCGCAAATTTTCAAGACGATTAAGACGTTATCTGCGTGATAAGCAGATTCTTAAAATTTTGTCAAGCGATATTTTTCTATAATAATTTAAACATCAAAGCTTTGTAAAATTCTTACGGTAAAATCCAGTTTTTGCAAATACTTTTTCACTTTTCACGCCAACTCCCTTGACAGTGATGCCTGCAATTGCTAAAGAATAATTACTGTCTTTTTGTAGTTCGCGGTATATGCAACTGTAATGCTTCATACAGTCAAATTCACTTTCTTCATAAGAATCATTCAAGGAGGCAAGTTTGTAGTATACTCTATATCCAATGATGATCCCATTTTGACTCTGTTTATCAATTGCATTCCACTTAATATGCAGTCCTTTTCTTGATATGTTGTGTGCCCAGAGGCCTCTTGGAGCACCAGATGGAACTATTTCAATATGGATAGATATAAAAATTATCAAAAGGTCTCTCATATACTTTACTGTATAAGTGATAAATAAATGTTTTGCATCTGTAGTTCTATAATTATGTAAAAACTTTAATACGGGATAGTTTTGAACAAAAATTCAACAAATTCAAAAAAGTCAACTAGGATAGTAACTAATTCTAAAATAGGGTAAATGGCAATTATTGGTGAATTTACTGAGTTTAAGTAAGAAACCCTGAAGAAAATGGACAGACAAGTGATAATCACGCTAACACAATCATAAACTAAATGTCACACATTCATGTTTATTTGATAAAAGGAATCAAATAGTTATCAATGTTCAATGGGAACACCATCCTTCAACAGTCGGTGAAACACCTAGGTTTTCTCGTAAGGCGTTATTGTAATATGCTTCGATTGTTCCTTACAGTATACCTTATTTGAACTAAAAGGATAAATTTTGATATTGATAACATCAGAGCAATCTGTATATAAGAATCTAAACTCTGAATATAGTATTATTCAGTACATGCTAGTACTGATCAATACTATTAATGATGCTCATTCCCCTACTGATAATTACAAGACATTATTGGTCAATGCTATTTAGTGCTTTGCAGCAGTTGCGTATTTGAAGAACATGTTTCAAGTTATTCTTCTTTAGATATTATGCTTTTGAACTAGACCAATGTTTTTAAGAAATACTGTGTTCACACCTTAATTCTATTTCTCTCAATGCAAATATTTCTGAGTAAATCCAGACGATAGTTTCTCTTACAGAAAAGTTCTTCCGATTAGTAATTTTCTCTCTGCCAAGTCAACTAAATATCGATTTTATATGAAAACGTTAAAAGCATAGACCAAGTTAATGCGGTTTATAATAAGTAACAAAGAACGCTATGAAAAATACTTAGATATGCAGTATCTATTTTTGCTAAATATTTTAAAATCACAAGAGTTTGAAATGGGTATCAGTATTGCATACCATCTTCATCCGTTTCGACTGTAAGAAGCGCACTTGGACCAAAGCCTGGTCTTGTCTTTGCTACGACCGCAAAGCTGTAGTTTCGAAAAGGCAAAAGATTATTAGCTGTCAAATTCCGATTGATTGTTGTAGAAACTTCAATGCCTCTCTTCTGTGCAAACGACTTGATCTCAGCATTAGTTCCTGAGATTGCTTTCGTTGCATTTTTTAGAATATCAACGCGGTCCAGCCGTGTCCACAGTAATGCATAGCTAATAATAATGCCATTTCTCTCAAGAACAGGAACCTCACTCCATGATAACTTTATGTTATTTGAGTTTCTTAGGGACACCGAAACTTCCGAAGGCTTTCCTGAAGGAGCTACATATTTTAGTGAAGAAAATGAAACATTCATATTATGAAGAGAATGAAAGCCGTGTCAAATAATCTTTCACGTTAGTAGTTCTTATATTGAACACTTAGTAGTAAAAGGATCTCAAACATTTGTTACTCAAAAATGACAGTAAGTCATGACAATAAGACTTTACTTAGGTAATCTAGAGATTGACTTGGTTTTGCTTATTGAATAAAGAATTTACAATAACTACAGAGATCAATCAGTTGTAAGCCATATTAGGAGATCAAATTCAGGAGAGTATAGCACTTACTTGATTCCATCGTCCTAGTTGTGGTGTTTCCACTGACACCGCATCCTGCATTGGTACAGGCGGCAACAAAAGCCTTGTAGACTGTAAATGGTCTCAAAAAAGTAAAATATGTAAAGATATCCAATTCTTTTTGCTGCGTCGATAGTGTATAGTTCTTAAAATTATTTGTCGAATTGCTTTCAGATAGTTCTTCATTTTTATTTCTTCTTAGGGTCTGGTTTAGTGGAACAAACTTCTCCCTAGTGATTCCACGCCCTCCATCGTTTAGCAACTCCTCAAAAATAAGGTTGTATCCAATCAACACTCCGTGTAGGAGGTGTTTCATAGCTGGCCTCCACTTCACGTTTAAACTAAATGGCGTAACATCCACAATAGAGACGTTTTGGGGCGCTCCTGTCGGTTCTGTGGAGAAATCGATGCTAGTGTTTACGATTAAGCTTCAACTGCAAAGAACATTAAGAAAGTAACAGCCATAACGTTTTCAAAAACAAAAAAATGTAGACAATAGCTCAACGCGTGAGGTGCGGAGGAGAGAGCAGCGAGCTTCAGTAGGATAGTTGTTTCTTCGGGAGCTCAGCTACTTCTAGGAAGCTTACGTCAGGTTGAGTGGATTTTTTAACTTGGAAAGAGAACTTAAAGATTTAAACTCAATTCAAAATTTTTGGCCAGAGATTGCTAAAATGATATCCCCATGGGAATTTGAGATTTGGGGTAGGTAGAGTAACTATATATAACTCTCTTTATGAGACTGGGCTTCCGTTACCTTCTCTCGCCAATGGTATTTTGTTTGTGGTGACGCGGGAACGAACTTGCAACCTTTACCACTAGACCATGGTGGCTCTCTTTCCTTGCATACAAACATCAGGACTGTAAACATCCAACTTTCTTATTTTGTTGCTAAATTGTATTTTGTTCTGGTTCTATTTAATTAATTAATAGTATACATGTAAATGCTAGTAGACATGTGCTTAACAAGCGGTGGAAAATGCAGGAACAGTATTCTAATGACTAACATTAACTTCCTGGACATAACCTTCAGCTTGAACAATGCCACTCACCAACCTTACACTAAACCTGGCACTAACCTACAATACGTACACCATTAAAGCAACCACCCGGATGCCACCACCAAAAACGTACCAACTGGCATTAACAACCGACTTTCATTCCTATATTCTGATGCAACATCCTTCAACCAAGTGGCACTCTTACAGCGCTTACAAATACAAATTGCACTACGAACCAGCCACGACCAACAGACGAAGAAGCAGACAACATAACAGTAATCCTTTGTTTCAACCCTTAGTTAACAAAAACGCCACTTCCTATATAAGAGGCAAATTCCTCAACCTCATTGACAAACACTTCCATAAGAACCATCAGATACATACAATTTTCAATTGCAACACCCTCAAAATCAGCAACAGATGCATGAACAACATCAAACAAATCATCGATAAAAACAACACATCTTAAAATCCGATGAAAACAACTCTAACACTACAACCTGCACCAAGACACCAAAAGTGTGCAACAGTCAACAAAACGACTCGTGCCTGCTAAACGGAAACTCCACTTTGGGCACTGTTTTTTTTTGAATTATCGAGACACGAACTTATAATATAATACATATAAGCATTTGTGCTTGCTTTATATATCTGGTCTTATCAAATATGAATGGATGTTAACGAATTTTACCTGATGTTGGGTTAAATGTCCTTTGATAAGGCTTTGCACCAAAACAAGGCACACAGCAATTCAAAATGAATAACACCAAGTCTCTTAAATTCTTCAATTTAACTCGAATAAATAACTTTTATTTCTTTCTAGAAGTTTGCAAAGGCCAGTCTTAACTAAGGGCAAAAACAAACTGCCACCTTTTTATAACATCCAAATTTTTTCGGCAAAAAGAACTTTTATGCTTAACACTGGATCCGTAACCTGATATTAATACAAGGAAGATGAAACCATAAACTTACTGTCCTCATTTGTTCGCTTAAAGATGTAGTTATTGAGTCTTTTCGCCTCCCCAGCATGCGTATAAGCTACAACCTCTACTGCATACCATGTAAATTTCAGTAAACCGTCTAAATATAGAAGAGATCTGCCAAATCTTTGTACATTTGCAAAGCTACGGTTTTGAATAGCACTTTTGAATGAGAGATCCTCGTGCAATGAAGCAAAGAACACGCGATATCCACGT
>JANTCA010002698.1:0-11188 GCA_024741275.1 Chironex yamaguchii | reverse complement strand
TATCAAATGCATTAAATCGAACAAAAACGACAGTATCAAATGCACTAAACCGAACAAAAACGACAGTATCAAATGCACTAAATCGAACAAAAACGACAGTATCAAATGCACTAAACCGAACAAAAACGACAGTATAAAATGCACTAAATAGAACAAAAACGACAGTATTAAATGTTTATAAAATTGAAAAGGATTAAGATGCTGGGAATGTAGAAGTTGATGCGATGGTGATGTTTGCTAAGATCCCAAGCATAGATTCAGTCTCAGAGTACCAACATCTTTACTCCAAGAGACTATGATCCATAAAACTCGAGCAAAATAGCCCAATGGTCAAAGTATTCTGCCTGGATAGTGGAGGGTCGTGGGTTAAATCCTCACCCTATACGTATGGTGTGTTTCTCAGATATTCGGTAATTGTCACTGCAATTTCTGCACAAATACAAAAGGCACACAGTTCACAAGATCATAAACTACAACACAGTATACACAAATATTAGATAAGAGGATACTCCCATTAAAACTGGACAGTTTAAGTAACGTTTGAAACTTGACCATTCCAAAATTTTGAACGAGGTAATTTATTTTAAAACAATTTGAAACGCAAAGACCATAATAGAACTAATATAAAAATGTCACGCGAAATCACTCAACAATCTGAACCTGCATTGTAAGGAAGTTGCTATACGTAGAAAACTTGTCGTGGCATACGTGAAGCCTTAGGATCATGGTTTCAAAGGTGGTTTAGTTAGGTTTTCTCCAAATCCCTTGACATAAGCATCATTTATTTGCTAAAAAAATCCGTACGTGTTTTCTGACGAGTGAGTGTATGCATGCCTATCGTCGTTATTCACCATGTATGTATACACGGCCTCGTTTTCAGTCATCGAATTTAGGAAGCATTTGCGAATTTAGTGCACCATTAAGGGTGCATTATCATCAGTACCACATCCTTAAGATAAAACTTGATTGGTTTGTATTTTGTTGTCATTTCCTTTTATACTAGTTAAATAGTTTTATAGACATTTAGATGTAAAGTAAGGAGTAATATAAATGTATGTAAATAAAGTAAAAATTCGCCCTCAGAGTGTTGCGGCTTGCAGTTACCTTAGACTTAAACAAAACTAAAGAACTACCTGGAAGCTTTTGGGATCCATAAAAAGCTGCTAAGGTTACTTATCAGAGTGTACGCAATACGTGGAAATAAATGGAATTAAATCGAGACTTAGAACTGCTGAATATGGTGTCTCCCAAGGATCACTGTTGGAACTAAGACTTTATTCAATATATGTCAATGACTTTTCTCCATCTATTAAGGCGAAGTACATCTCGATGCAGATGATATAACTGCTTTCGTTATAGCAGAAAAAACACACCAAGTAACACAACTCTTGAAAATTCTGTCTGGCGAAAGAACTGATGCAGCAGAAACAAACTAGCCATCCATACTAACAAAAGTGAAAAAATGATAATCCCAAAAGGCCTTTTAAGGCCCATCCCTACCCATCACGTTTGGAGAGCAAATGATCAATTACACTGAGAAAGCAAAACGTTTAGGAGTTCTAGTGGACAATAGGTTATGCTGGACTCAACAAGTTCGAAACGTATACAAGATGTATAGTGTAAAAATAGCATCATTAAAGAGACTGCGCTACTTGTCAACCAATCTATTAGAAGAAATCTGTTATAAGACAATTATTTGTTGGGTCACATATTGCATTTCTGTATGGGGAAACTGCTCCGTCCTCCTGTTCTCAAAATTGGAAAAATACCATCTCAGAGCAGCAACAATAATATACAAGCTGCCAAATACTATTGAAGACTATGGCTTTTTACACATACAAGACATACGATATATCTATAAGCGGAAAATTGCTGCTGAAATGTTCAAGGCTATAGATGATAAAGAACAGTTTAGATTGAATCAGTTATTTAATACAACCAATAATACTCATAAAGGAAAGATATTTGAAGTGACACGAATAAGAACTGAATTAGGAAGGAATTCACTTATGTATAGGGGACCTGTAGTATGGAGCACTTAAGGCACGATATTGACAGATAGTAAGACTCTAGAACCATTTAAGACAAATTTAAAAGGAAAATATAAACTAAATACGTTTTAACAGAGAGGAATATGTTTTAAAGCAAATAAGGATAAGGACATAAGTGCACTTTATTACTATTAGTTGAATACTTTTCATTTCAATCCTTTACAGACTTTTAAACACAAACAAGGACGTAAATACGTTCTTTCATTAGCAAATAATATCTAATTTGCAATTACTACAATTAGGGACACTTTTTTATTTTATTCTTTTTAAATGCCATTATCACATGTGTATGTATGTATTTATGTATGTATGTTTGTACGTATGCATGTGTGTTTGTTCGTACGTACGTATGTATTGATATATGTATGTATGTGATTAGGAAGGTTTGCTGTGTTTTTCTGAAAGTGAGATCTCTAAGATTAATTGGGACACATGAAGGTACCTTTGTGACATCGTATCTCTTATTAGCTGCTGCGGCCAGTAAAGTATATGATTGATATGGCCATAATGAAGATTATTCTGACAAGTGTTGATAAACTGTTTAAATCCGCAGACAAAACAGAATTGGTTGGCATCAGGAGAGTATTGTTCTGGCAACATGATTGATTCATCAAATAAATACTGCAGTTTTTCTCTGCTACAACATAGTACATATTGAATTAATGCACATTTTCTTTTCAAATGAGGCCTAATCAGTTGGTTATGTTGCTGCCTCAATTATCATAATGCAAAATGAATTCACTTGTAAATAACTAATGAAAGATACTCTTATGTACTTGTTGTCCATGACTGGTACGTTTTTGATGATGGCACATTCTTGCAATTCTTTACTCCTTTCTGGGGGATATTATATCTTCATATATAATTTTCATAACAACTTGTCTTTTGCTGACAGTGCGAAGGACACAGTGGCATTGATGCAATATATGTATATGGTCAGCAAACAAGGCAGTAAACTGTATGGTGTCAGAGGCTGAACGAGCCAGTACATGGTGAAAACAAGTTCTTATTCCATTCTTTGCAAAGAATTTCATTAGTTTTAATCAAAATATGGGGTTTTTTTGTAAAATAATGATAAAAAAATCTATTAAGCTATGCACATGTGATAAAGGCAAAGGTAGGGAGTGAAGTGACATGATTCTGGTGTGTTGAAGTTGCAAGGTGATGGATGACATAGTTTCTATAAATTTTGTGATTGCTGTATGTTGCTGCTGCCTGTATTGTATGTATGTGGGGGTATGTGTGTATACATGTAGGTATTTATCAGTGTTATATAATAGTAATTGATTAACAGTAGACTTGCTCTTATTCCAAGGGCAGCGGACAGTGTTAATAATGTATAATTACAGAGCCATTTCTAATAGAGAGCAAAGAACAAAACCAAAACGTACTATCAATTGATCATCACTTTATTAAAAATCAAGCTGCATACAATTCTGATAATCTGCATTTACATGGGTGACTCAATAAGGGGGGTTGAGGATCTTCAGCTCTCCACATTTTTACAAAGAAGCTGGATTTTGTTTGTTATTATTAAAAAACTGTCATTAGCATAATTTCAAACATTGGTAACATAGGTTAAGTCATGTTACCAGCAATGAGTTAGAGTCTTGCTTGCAACAGTGGTCATAAAATCATGGTATAATTCTGCTACAATTGAGTGTGTTTTGCAAAGGTTGCTTTTAGTCAAATAATGCAGGCTTACCATTCACAAAAATTAATCTATACCCCAAAGCCTTGCATAATATTATGTTACTTGGAAAAACATTTCACAAATTTCAAAATTGTTTCATACAGTAAAAAAGCTAACCTTTTAAATTCGTTATTGCAAGAACAATTGTAGTGACTAAGCAATAACCCATCATAGCCTTATTAGTTTGTACTGTTTTTTGTTAAGAAATTGACAATCACTGTTCTTGAGAGTGATATTTCCTATATCGTAATGGCAACACTATTTACACTTATACAATGTGTGCAAAGAGAAGTGATTGAAACTGGCATGATAATAGAATATGAATATAAAAAGGGGTGATTGGTTATACTAAAATGGGTGTAGCCGAAAACATTCAGGACGTGTGTTCCGTAGTGTAAGCAAATTAATTTGTCTCTCAGCTCCCTCAGTCTAGGTGTGTATGTACATATGGTATATAGTGGCTTTGAGTGATTCGAGTGAGTGAGTGGGTACATAAGGTAGGCAAGGCAATTTTGACAGAAAGGTTGTTTTGTGTTACTTTTGACCGTGTAACGTGTTGTCATTGAATTCAAATTTGTGTTTGGTAGATTTGAGCATTTATGTTGGCTTTCTGTTGTTTATGAAGTAAGATAGGCGTTTTTTTTCATTGTTTCTTGCAGCCATTGAGGGAATCACGAAGCCGGCCAATTTTTGTCTTTCTTATCGTTGTGGAGTCAAGTTCATTTCTAGTTTAATTTATGAATACGTGACATGAGAAGTTGTTAAAGTTTCCATCAAGACTTTAATCTGCGCGGGTGTGATCTACTCTTAGCACACCAAGAAAAAGACAGCTACAGCCATGGATGTAGCATATGCTTTCAAGAAACAAGACAGAACACCATGCAGCATTGAAATTGCACATGGTCAAGATACGTTTCCAATGGCCTCTTTTTCAAGCAACCACATTAGCAGGTTTGACTACATTCTTTGCAGTTTTATTAATATTGTATAGATCGCAAGTTGGCTCTGCATACAACGCTCAGATGAGTGATTGTAAATGCGCCTGTACAAGTGTCTAATACTCATGGTTGCTAACCACATGACTAGACAAGTACCCTGGATATCGGGTGGCCAGCCATTATGACTCTTGTGTCTATGTAGGTATATATGACTGGCACGCAATAATAGTGATTAAGTGAGAGTAGACTTGCTATAAATATGTATGTGCTGGTATGTTTGGTATAAAGAGTAGAAACTTAGAATATACATTTATGTATATGTAACTGAGCTTCATTTCATGTGATATTCTCTAACCAAAACATTTTGTCATTGTTGATAAATTTCTCTATATCATATATGTTAGGAGAACGAAATTGTTGGTGCACTGAAGTTGCTCGTTCTCATCACGTCTTATCAGTCTTAAAGAAGGTTAATGTAGGTCAAAGATCAATGTAGTCAATTTTCTTTTTATATGTTACAATAAACTATGATTTAGGTTCTTAGTTCGTACGTACAGGGAGTGATGAAAGGCTCAAGGTCTGAAAAAAATGCCGCAATCATAATTTGCACCAAACGGTACAATCTTTAAAATTTTTAATTTAGCATGTTTTCCTAAAATTGTATTGATTGTGACTACTAAAACATAAAATTGTATGCAGGCCCCAGTTGACTGTGAAGATTGTCCTCATCCAAATACAGTTCATGTACCCATAACAAGTGATATGAACATAGCTTTTAATATCCTGATTTATTTTGGATGTATACCAGTACCTCAAAGTATCTGGAAGCCATCTTTGATAAATCAGAAAAGCGCAAAGCATAAAAAGGTGAAGACCACATTAATGTAAACCCACGTTAAAGAGTATTTGGATTACAGAAGAGCCTTTTTTGATGCTTCAAGTGAAAATCCAAGTACTCAACTGTACTAAGTTTGATAAAGAAGTAGATTGTGGTCATAAAGGGAAAGCAAACATCAAACAATATGTTAATGGTAAGACTCATGTCTTAAAGAGATAAGGCCTCAAAAGAGTAACTAATGAACAGAATTTTGTGAGAGATTTTTTCGCTTCACGAGGTGCAGACGATCAAGTTATAAATGCCGACTAACTCGTAAGACATTTTTGGTGGAACGTAACCTACCAATGGCTAAAGAAAACGGCTTAGGACCACTTTTCAAGAAAGCCAGTCAAAATATCATATCATTGCATTATATGATGCACTGGCTCCGTACTTTTACAGAAGATAGTTGAATCAATGGCAGCACAACCACTCACACTTTTTAACTAACGATAGTAATAATGCAGGTCTATGAACCCACTTATCTCTCTCTCCCTGCTAGTGCTCTGTATTGTGACAAGTCCTTTTGGGCACCCATTCCCTCTATGTCACTCTGTTCTCTATTTTCCTTTTTATGTTGGCAAACAAAATTGTTGTCTATCCCAGATACTAGCGCACATGCGGAGCGCTTGTTTTCTAGTTCAGGTCCTCCAAAAGCTCCACACAGAAGATTTGGTTTCCTGACTACAGACTTAATACTTACGAGGCAACATGTTCAGTGTATTCTAATTGATAACATTTGACCTAGCTGAAAACATAGCTTAGTTGTATGAAGTTCGTTCGTCTTCTATATAATGATGAAAGAGATCACCTACTACGCGGATTAAAAACATCAGATAACATTAAACTTTTTTCAACAATTCAGCCTTTTACACGATCGTTGTCCGATCATCGCGGTCCAATATCGAAAAAACATTTAAGAAAAAACGATCGTGTAAACTCGCCTTAACATTTACCTTTTTACCAATACTTAGTACTTATAGGTATCAAATTGACGTCAGTGCTAGTTCAACACACCTTGCAAAGAAACTAAAGCCCAGTTTTCACTTAAAGAGAAGTGTTCGAATCGATCGACGTCAATTGATTTTGCATATGCGCAGTTCAGGTCTTGTGGACTCACCCTCGACCCCCTCGAAGAGCATTCAGAGATTACGTGATTTTTTGCATGTGATCAATTTACTCAAATCGGAAATTGAGAAACCAAAACCATCAAATAGACAGGCATACGTCAATTCCACTGTTTTAATGAGGGTTGCCTTCCGTGCACATCAAAATGAGACAATTCAAATTTTGTTACGGTTGATAAAATAAAATTTGTATGAATTCCTCTGGTATGGCTTCCAACGTTCCAGTTTCAAACGAAGATTTAATGGCCTTTCAAACATGCAAAATCAAGGATAGATACAAATGAACTGGCGACTAGGGGTAGCTAATGCTAAAATACTTTTGCTGGTGTCATTCAATTGTTGGTAAAAAGCATGATCATACAACTTCATCTGATTTCTTTGATCAACAACTATTTATCCTTCTCGTTCCTTTTTGTGTATAATTTTCTTACCCGAATTCTTTTATTTTCTTGCTTTTCCTTTCATCGTATTTACCTTCTTCTTAACAATTACTGAATAAGTATTTGCCGTCTTATCAAACTCATTGTGAAAAATATCTAAATGCTTAATGTTTTGAATGACCTTTTATAGTGGATTTCCTTTCGTTCGATGTCGATCAAGAGATGTCGAGAGGTAAGTGGAAATGGGTTTGTTGATAGGGATTATGGATCGAAACTGCGTTCGTTAAGTGGAAGCTGGTCTACGAGTGAAGTCTTTATTCCTCACTACTTACGGAAAATAGCAATAAATGACCGATCAAATTTGGTCCCAAGAACAAAAGCTTAGCGCATTGTCATGAACTTGACAGTAGACAGGAAAATAGTAAAATAAAGGACAAACTAATGCTTTATTACAATGAGCAATAACAATTTACATTCCACAAGGATTTTCCTTCGAAACTTTCAGTCAATACTACGTCTAAGAATAAAGCCAGAAACAATCTTCATAACGATAAATAGAACATCTCATTACCAAGTCAACAACTTTTAAAATGGCACCTTAGAGGACCGAACTTTGTTGATCCTAAGTAACAAATTTCTTTAACAGTGGTCAATATTACGGAAGACTAAAAATTAAAGCCCATTAAATACTTGATCAGATGAATATATTGGTTTTACAAACACCAAAAAAAAAACAAACGAAAAACAATCTTCTAATACGCAAGCACTACCTGAAACGAAGAAAGAGTTATATTCCGAGTAAACAAGGAGAAAATCACTAATTTCAAACTCGATAGTTTTCCCGAATTGCTCGAGCTTACCCTTCCTGGTAAAGAAGTCGACAGGGTGGTCTATGTTTCCGGCGGCTGATTTCCAATCGTGAAACCGGGGTTCGATACCCCCGTGGTCATAATCATATTTCAATTTCTGTTCTTACTTTTCCGGACTAAATAAAATAACAAGGCGTCTTTCCAGTTTGGTATCGCTTCTACGACGTTCATTAATCCGAAATTTCGATCTGTCCGAAAAACCTTTCCCTGCTAAATTTTTTGGCATATTTATGGCATATTATTGGTGTACACTAGTTTGTTTACCTAATATTTCAAAATTTTCCAACTTTGTATACACGAAAGTCAGCAATTTCTGAGGCACTTGGCCACTTTTCAGCAAAATTTTATTAATAAACAGTATTCTAACTATCACAATGTAGTCGTTACCTTTGTAACATCAAGATAACAAGTTAGAAATATTTAGACAATAATCACGAAGGAGCCTCTCACATTTTGTTCTATGGTATCAATAATTCTTGACATTTTCTCGGTCGAAATTTCCCTTCAAAATGGCTTTTTTCATCATAACGTCTACTATAATTAACAGAAAATAAGCAAGTATTTGTTTACCAGTAATTTCTATTAAACTTCAAGCCGGCGAATCTGCCAATAACGATGGCGAGGTGTGCCGTCGTTAACCAAAACAAGGGACCTGGGGCGCTATTGGCAAGGTAATTATCTTACATTAGAACAAAGATGAGTTTCTACTAACATAGTGTACACAATCATGAGTTTAATTTTAAAGATTTCAAATTTCACCTGTCTTTTATAATATTCACCTGTTTTGTTTCATCACAGGCCATTATTTCGATCTCCGTTGATCTACTAAATTCAAAACCATAAAAACACGATTAAAACAGAGTACTTAAAATTGTTCATCAAGTATTATATAAAATCAAAGCAAAGAAGAAAATATTTTGACATGAGAAGCAACAAAGAAATCAACCTATGAAAAACGATTTTAGCTTCAGATGCTGCACTTGCCATGGGGGTCATAAACAGACACAAGAAACATAGACTCTTGACAATCAGGGAGAAGAAATCCGCCATCTGTCACAAACTAGTGCTAGCAATAATTGTTAATTAAAACTGGAACCATTGGAAACTGGATCGGACACATGATGATGCAAGACAGGAACGATGACCGTCCGGTTGCCTTGAGACGGACACCGGGAGGTGAAATGAAACGAGGTCACCCAAAGACAACATGGAGAAGATTGGTCGAGATGCAACGTACCAGAGCAGGATGGACCTCAAACGGCCACGCCCCCGTAACCCAACAGGAATGGAAAAACAATGTTCGGGTCTTAATTAAGAATTAAGGTAAACTTACGGAAATCTGGAACCAGATGTCACTTTTCCCACATAAATTTTGTTAAAGTTTGGCACGCTGGAGGGCACTAACAAGTTGATCTCGATGTCTTACGCACAGTTAACTGCGGACAACACTGGGCACTGTCTGTGGGCCATAATTTTAATAATACCTACGCCTTGGGTACACTAAGGGTTGGTGATGTGGAATGTTCGCAAATCGCTTCGATTAGGCTAACTAGGAAACGAATGTTTGTGTCCCAAGGCGAGCGTGCAAAATTGTGGGCTTAGGCAGGTGCAGCACACATGAAAAGCTGTAAACCTCTTCACATGTTTAAGATCTTTTTTGTCGCAGGTTACCACTTGTTCCCATCTTCAAGACACAAAATCTATTATTTTCTCGCGCTCTAACCTTTCATGTTCGCTACAATAAAATTTGACTTGATTCTCATCGATTTTTTCCAAACCTTTCTCCAACAATAAAAAACCAGTGTAATGTATAACAATAGTATCTCTACAACAGTGCCTTTGCTTGAAAATGAATTTTCGACTTTGTGTCATTCGAGATAACAAATTATTACTATTATCAGAGGTCCAGGAGGAAGTGACGTAAAATAGTTTTACAGCAGTGAATCCAATTTTAAGCTTAACAAAATAATCAAATTTTTATCTACATCCACTGTTGTAAGTTCAGTGTATTTTATCTTGAACTTTAAGAATCCAGTGTGGATTGTCTAAAGTTTTATCAGATAATTAATCATTAAAGTCTGACCGATATGTGTGTGTTCTCAAGTAAGAAAAATCTGGGAAACAGTCCGTCCACCTGTTGCAAAAGAGACGAAAAACCATTGATGGCATGCTACACAAGAGTGAATTCAAACGGATGCATTCAAATGCATGTTCACGATAAGAATTTACACAGTTATCACTGAGCATGCTCAGGGATTATCTTAAAATGCCACATGGCTTCCATGCTCCTTGCTCTGTTTCCAAACAATTTTTTCATGACTTAAGTAAAACTGAGAAAACCGACAGCAACAAATATTACACGAGAAGTTCTTGTATTCGATTATCTAAAAGAATTTTCATCCTTACTACTTAGCCCATTTAGCATCATAACTGAAGAAATCACTAAGTAAGTACAGTACTGTTTGGCATCTTGACATTGAATAATTCTAAATTATAGACGTTTTGGTTGACATGCTTAAATGCGCCGATGGCACCGCTGATTGTTGGATACCCGTCTCATACCACAAATATCGTGTCATGGCAACGGCATTCGTCACATACATGGTCAGACCACCGACACATCGTAGCTGTTACATGTTTATTGCACACCATACACTTCATTATGTGACGCTTTGAAGTAACCCTTCAACCTACAAGACCTGTTAAGACTTCTTTGAGCATTTCAGTACATCGGCCAAGGCTTATAGAGTTTCTGTCATTTAATTAACCTCGCAAAGTTTTCTTAGCGGCACAGACAAGATCACTACAAACTTGCCTAAGTCAGATTCTTCTCCAATACGAAGCACTGAAGCATTATCTTACTGGTTTTAAAAGAGGAGCCAATTTTATTGGAAAGAACAGCACAGCCGCTTAACAACACTTGCATGCCCCGAGTTCTTGAGCTTCGGGCTTGATAGGTTGCATTCGTTTCGTCGGGACCGTAGTCGGTCTTTGGAAAAAAGAGGGGGGCGTGGGAGAGGACGTTCGCCAAAACACAGGTTTGCCGGCTACCTTTTCATTTAGTAACGCTTCAGCTAAAAGCACTGCTGTAAAACAGGACGTCAAAACTAGCTGCGGTCGGTAGTTGATTCCATGATACAAAGTTTAGTATTTATAGGTGACAATTGTTAACACAGAGTTTTTAACAATGTTCACGTTGCAAAAATGTGTGTGTGTGTGGGGGGGGGGGGGCACGTGCCCCCCGCGCCCCGGG
>JANTCA010002697.1:0-11189 GCA_024741275.1 Chironex yamaguchii | reverse complement strand
TATGTAGGTGTCTCTAGGTGGTATTGGAATGTTTTTCATGGAATAGTTGAATCTTGTCCGTTCCATTTTGTTGTGACTGTGATTAACAAATAGTGCTCAACAATATAGGAGCATATATAGCATAAATGGTGCTGTCTTCACCGGCAACAGAAAATGTGACTTCCATTAAATCTAGTCTGACTATGTATTTTTAACGTTGACAGTAAAATAAATAGGCAGTTGATAAATACCAAATATTCTCCTCTGGAATATTCAAAAACAAATAGTGTTGCAGGCATATAGCAACACCCATTTTTGGGAATGGAAATGTGTTAATGAACTCAAAGAAAGAAGAACACAGTCTAAGTTGTCACGGTTAATCACAAAGCAACTGACTTTGGATGACATCTAAATTCAAAGGAGGCTTACGAAGCTATCATGATGGTTGTAAGGTCAATTTGATTAATACTGAGGTAAAGCATTAGGATAGAAGACCCACTTTGATGCTTCCAGCTTCCTGAACCTAAAGATATTGTGCAGTGTGCTGTTGGCACTTCCTTGCAACAATGCAATATTGAGAGAGCTTTCTTATTGTGTACTGGTATAGAGTGGTGCATGCACATCAGGCATAGAAAGATTATGCAAAATGAGGCAATCCTAACACCTTTTGAAGTTAAAAAGGTTATACAGAGTGTTGCTTTGATACAAAGCCATCAAAATGCCTCCTTTCTGTTTAGAAAGTAAGGATATATTGTAATGTCAGTAATTATCATTATGTAAATATATTATATTGTAATACCTGAATGGAATTAAGGATACGCGAATCTACAAACTGAACGCATCTGTACAGTTCAATATCTGATGTGAAAATTGGCAAATTAAACAGGCGTAAAAGCTCCAAATCTTGATGTGAAAGGACACAGATACATGTACAAAGTTCGATATTTTAGAAGGAAATACACTCTTAGGTGAACCTGGACATTAGCGGGTTTTCCGTTTGGGTTATGGTTAGGGTTATGGTTAGGGAGGACTGTCAAGTATACACCTTTTTATCCCATTATTCTGACTACTTTTGAGGCAAATACAGCATTTACAAAGTTATTAAATGTGCAATGGACTAACTATATTAAACAACTCTAAATTCATTTGCTATTCATTTTATTATATAATTTTTAAATTTCCCTATAGAGTGTCTGGTTCAACATACTTAGGTGACATATATTCATACACAGTACATATAACAAACAAAAAAGTGACGGAGGCCCGACCGCGAGAAGCATGGTAAAATGCAAGTCTGCCTTGAGGCTCCCTAAGTGACCTGAGGACGGCGGTCTTGTGGAATATTTTCAAAAATGCAGAAACCTCTGTGAGGGTCATCATAATCCCTACTGTACTTCTACCATATGGCAAATTCCCTTGACATCGATCGCAAGCGTACATTATGACGATACTAACTCTATTCAATGGCGACAAGTACCCGTCTTCTTTTTGTGTTGATGTACAATATGGAAATACATGGAATATAAGGAAACCGAGTAAACTGCTGATACAACTTAATCCTATCACATCCTTCTTACTTCGTGAAAACGATTATCAAGTCATACCTGGTCATTTAAAGGTTCTCTTAATTTCAGTTAAAATTTCTCTCGATGTCATTACACCTTACTCAGCTTGTTTGCTACTCACGTCAAACGCAAGAACTTAAAAATGAAGGAAAAACTCTTTCCTACCTTGAATCGACTTCCCACAAGTCTTTAGACAGGGTGACCATAGACTCCACGATGTATATCCACCATGCACTGTCGTCATATGATGTACAAAATGGGGAATCGATAACACAATAATTAAAGACCCCAACGATACCAAACCCACTTTACTAACAAGAAAACGAGCTACTAACTGCATTGCCATGGTAAAATCTGCTTTAGCCTAAATTTCAAACTATTCTTTTAAATAGAATTATGCTGCAAATTTATCCTCAAGAATCACCAGGCCAGAAGCAGCAGGCAGAAAGGTTTCAATTGTTACAACCCATATACTCAACATGAGCAACTCAAGCAAAATATCATCTATCACTATTTTTAGCAGTGCGTATTGGCGGTAATAACCAAAAATTGGGCTTCACGTTGATGTCCTTGGCTGGTGATTCCTATTGACATTCAGATATATACCTCCTGGCAAATGTTGACATCTCGTAAATAAGCCACAATTAAAGAAATTTTGTGCGCTTGCTCACTGCCCCATCATTATACAAGTAATGGAAAAGCACAGGGAACGATTGTCATATTGTCATCGACAACACAAAAGAATAAATTTTAGTTGCTAGGTAACATTGCCGCTTGTAAAGTGAAGGTATTTGTCAACTTCACGTGACATTATTGGCGTCGTCCCTAATTCCCTCGCATTCTGACAAAAATGTTTTTGTTTGTTTTTATTAAGAAAGGAACCTAAAAATTATTTTAGACATTCGTATCGTTATTTGATTGTCAAGTCACGCTAGCAGCAATGAATCATAAGCTCGCCAGCAACCATGGGCGTCCGCATATAAAAAGTACGGGAGGTAATATTATCCCGAGGTCGCCGTTCCAGGTAGGGATCATCCTCTCCCCTTGGGATAAGTTTGGAAAAACGGCAAGAGCCTAAATGCAAAATGGTAGCATTATTCCACCATGAACAAACACAAATACATAAAACAAAGAGGCAAATTAAAAGCACATAATTTCATCGGTCAAGGAAATGTATGGCATTGACAACCTCGCAGAAGAGGCTCGAGGCATGACGTGTTTAAGTATATCCCACTGGATGACAACTTTATGAGTATGATAATGCTGCTAAAAAGCAGATCACTCTCTTCCCTGCTGTAGGCGAGGCTTGCCTTGTCGCACTGACACCTTCAGGACACTGCAGTGGCTGAAGACCTGGTTAAGATCAAGGATCAGTCTGTCTAGGTGACAAATTGAAGAGTTTAAAATCTTAGAACCATTAGAAAAAGGGCGTTCATGGAACTAGTTCCGCCGTGACGCAATCAGACACACTTCAGATCACAAAACCAAAGGGTTAAATGTGCGACACTATCTTCACTAATCCATCCACGATAACAGTATCGTTTAGCAGATTACTGATATAATAATTAAAGCAGCTAATGAAAGCAAATCTTGTCCTTAAAAATTGTACACCAACAGCTTCATTCCGCGCAGGACTCAGAAATGTGTATTTTGCAAGCAGTTTATTGAAGTATCCATTTGTGAAGAGATAAAAAGACAGAGAACACCCAATAGTGGGAATTTAAGTTGCTGGGTAAGTTCGTTTTGTAAAACCAAACGGCTGGACCCTGTGTCGCTACCAAATTCAACCTTTTTTCGTAGAATTTGGATCCTGCTTTACTTCAGCAGTACTTCTTCCATCGAAAGACAAGTGCTGTAGAACTTTGCAGTCAACTATTTGGTACGTAAGGTAGTAGGGAAACAATCTTTTTGTGGTACAAAACTTGAAAATCGCCTTGAAAATTTGCGACATTGCGCTAAAAGCATACTAAAAGCAACCTATTTATACAAAAACATGTAGCAAATCTAGCCAATCCTAGACAAGAAAGGAAACAATGAAAGAGAAAATGAAGAAACAAAACATTATTGGAAGAGTCCAAGTGAAAAAACGAACTTTTTCTGCCTACAGAGTACTGGTTTTCTTGTTTTAATGTAGACAGACTCCAATACACTTAGATGAAAGGACGATCTAGCTGTGCCAATTATCCACAAATTCTTATACATTTTGGCGCATTCTGAATTTTCTAGTAAACGTTGACCTATGGCAGAATCGCCTGTTTTGGCAATTATTTTCGCTTTGCAAGCGCGAGATGGCTGTTCTCTAGGAGGAATTGATAGTAGGGAAACCTTGTTTCACCGTTCTCGAAAAATTGGCTAAGAAGTCTAATTGCTTTTTTTTGTGGAGACAAAATATCTTTACAAAGTGTAGTTTGCGTCTTAAATTGCAATCAGTTCACTTGACCGTTCCCTTTGCTATGTATTTTCTGGCCCACAAACAAATTTCTTAGCTTTCATGACTTCTCTTGTCATGAAAAGACAATCGTTTGGAAGAAGTTTAATGGTCATTACCATATAACATAAGCATATAACGAAAAAAGTAGATCAATTTCGTGAAAATTCGACCAATTGCAGTACATAAACTCTACAGTAATAGCACAAAGAAATGCTAGGGACATGGATCAAAAGAATTTATGGTTAGTTCTGTATCTTTCTTTTTGCTGTAATGCCCCAATTCTGTAAAGACATAAACCTTCCTTTGTACATATGTATACTAACATGAACGAGTTAAATTGGAGATAAATAAAAATTCTTAAATCCGTCCGAAATGTAAAACATCTCAATAAAGGGGAAATGTAAATAACAAAAAACCGTCTAATAGGTACACCATTTAATTTACTACTTACAATAACCATGAAAACGCAAACGGTTGGCATCACAGTATTTCATAACCGTGGGCGTAATGGCTTTCATCTTGTGCCCCTGTCAATAGGCTAAAACATTCCTCTTAAACCACTGACCCATACCTTGTTAAGTCTCAGGAAACCAATTTGTTGCCATCCAATAGACCACGTGCTACATGGTTAGATGTAGTACCATAACCAGGAAAATGATTCACAATAATTTTGTGACCTAGGACTAGTTTATACCAAACAAAATAAAAAATGTGAAATTTTACCACCCGTGAAAGAAAACGTTATATCCAGGAACTTTCCATTAAGATCATGCTTTTACACCTGGATATTTATCCCCTTGCTAAACAATCAAGAAGCTAAAAAGTCTGCCGTCTTCCTAAGCAAACTTATAAAACTTTGTAAGTTATCATCTTATATCTAACTTAAAAAGAGCAAAACGCCGTAATGTACAAGCATGTGAAGAGGCGCGGAAAAATGTCCAGTCTAAGCATGACTAAGGAAAATAACCTCACTCATTTATTTTAATTAAAACTCCACGTCTACTTTCTTACATCCTAATTCCGAAAGAATGAACTCATAACGTATAATTAAACTGACCTTTACACCTAAACTTAAACCTGCCAGGCATAAAATACATACGAGTAGCCTAGCCTGTTCTTTAAATATGTTCTCTCATAAATTTCCTGTACTAACATATCATTAAACCTGAAATCAAAATTTAAAAAGTTAATGATGCCAACTTGGTAGACAGGATACTCTGCTCTCAAAAGAAAGAGTTAAAATTTTATTCTATCAATGAAAACCACACCTGGAATATAACCTCTACTGTATATTAAATATTTGTAGTACATGTAGCATAGCACTTGCTATGAAGGCAAACATTTTCTCAAAAGTGTTATTACAATGTCTATGTCTAAAAAAAGAAATCCAACTTCAAACCCTAGTTGCAACAGCATATCTAAAAAACAGCAATTGAAACAAGAGAGACCAAAATTGCATGCCCTCAGAGAAAACACACCATAGACTTCAAATTACATGCACATCAGAAGCGAATATGTCCATGATAAAAGTTGAAAGATCTGAATTTTCATTAACAACTCACATGAAATACGTAAACAAGGCAATACTTAAACATGCCGAAATAAACAGCAGTTACTTGAATAAAAGGAAAAGTGTAATATCAACCATAAAGTAGGACAATTTCTTTCTACAAAGTGTTAGTTATCCATTTCCTTGATACTATTTTTTCTTTCCTTTTCCAGCTTTAGCAAAAAGTGATTTGTCTAATTGATCCAGAGGCATTGACTTTAACAAAAATAATCTCTCTGCCCTCTGAGTTAAAGTTCCTCCACATTTAAGACCTAGAGATATAAGTCCTTGCTTTAACCTCTCCAGACCAAGACTTTCAAGCTCTTCAATACTGTCATATTTATTCAAATCGATGGGTCCAGTCTAAAGAGATCAACAGTTTGAAGACAAATCAATGAATGGATATGCTAAATCTAAAATGTGTACATGATGCTGAGTTACACAGTTTAAATTTATACTTGCACCAAAGCAGGCCCTAGCAGAAGCCTGGGTAGAAGGTATGTATATATAATAGAGAAACTTAATGTCTTTGTTAAATCTGTTTAGTTTTTGGTCTTTCCTCTACAAACCAACTTATTTGATACCAAGTTGAAGATGCTGATTGTCCAATTTGTATTTTCTACTATTATTAGTTAGGAAAATTTGCACACACTTGGGATAATCTCTTCTAATTCTTTTACTGTTGACTTTCATAGTGCAGGATAGTAAGCTCTTACCTTTGCTAGTAGCTGAAAGTTAATCATGAAAAGTACTGTCATGCTAAAAGGAAATAATTCTTCTGGAGCTTCTAAGAGTGTGATTGTAGTTAACTAATGATATTACACAATATGCAGAGGCAGCACAACACTAATGAACAAAGAGAGAGATATATTTGAATCTTAGATACACGTTTTAACTGCCAACACACATTATTACTCACAAAAGTGGATGTTGTGTAGTAGGAATGTATCTGTTTTATCGAATTGCTTGGTTAATAATGATAATATACAAAACACACTACTAACCTCAGCAACGTTCTGTTGTAGACCAAATTCTCCAGATGAAGAACTTTCTTCACAAGAATTTGCAGGACCACCATCTAGGGACTGCTTAATTTTTTGCTCTGTTACCTTTCTGGGTTCCTGTTCTTTTAATGTCCTATCCTGATCAAAAGAGGAAAAATCTGTGCACAAGGTCTCTGGCTGAGTCACAAATTCATTTTTGTCATCATTGATAGATACATTATCAGATGAAGAAGGGACAGCCCCATTTGACATGGCAACACTGTCTGGCATGCACTTTTCAACAGGAGACACATGGTTTTCAGGATCCAAGCAACCATCACTGTCTTCATCAGAACTCATATCAACTCCATACCTACAATCAAGAAGAACAAACAAGAAAGGTCTTTTAGATGCTATCAAGTTGTAATTCAAAGTCACAGATCACTAATGAAACCAAATACACATAACCTACAAGTCACTGTTTCACTGTTGTGCTCAGTCAGTGAAAACCAAATTCACGAAAAAGCTTTCCAGTATGCAAATTTTGCATAAAATTGCTCAATCATGTGCAATCTCTGCTAAATTATCTTAAACCCATAATGCAGCATACTTAATAGTAGTCAACAAAAATGCATGAAGCCACAAGGGAACTCTAAAAATGTTATAAGTAATCTGCACTTACATTGTGTTAAACAGAAGTGTCTATATACTTAGAATTGACAGACAGACAGACAGACAGATAGATAGATAGATAGATAGATAGATAGATAGATAGATAGATAGATCAATCGATCAATCAATTTATTAATAAACAAACAGACAGATAGATAATTAGATTTCCCACCATGTCTTTGCTTTCTTTGCTGGATAAACAACTGTTTCTCCCTTTCGTTTAGTACTAGTCTCTATTTTTCTGGGTACATTCTGGGTTAAGCCTGTCAAAAAATGTTAAATAATAACTGCATTACAAAATTGTAACAACTATTTGTGCCAATAGAGAGGGCTGCAACAACATGAAACTGACATAATGATTGAAGTAATTCATCATATTAATAAAGAACAGTACATTAGGGGTGGGTACCTGATAGACTCTTTCAGGTCCAGGTCGGGACCTCGACCTTATTCCGTACAGTAGTACTTACCTTACCCTAACCAACTACTAGTAGCATATGACTCAGCACTGACAACATCGTCAGCGGTGCTGAAGATTCTTTCACTGATGACACTTGTTGTTTGGACAGTCATATACTGTCTGGCCAAGTTTGCCAAGAAGGGCAGTTCTTCACTCTTTCTACTCCAGAACTTGCCTGCATCTTCTGTGGACTTGATTTTCGACATGTGACAATACTTCTCAATCTCAGCTAGCACTCGAACACAAATAGGAGTTGGTGGCCCTACATAAGTGATTTCTATTTCATCATCATCTAAGAAGATTTCTCAAAGGGCAGTCATCTTCCTTGGTGTGCTCACCTTTTCCTTTACTTCCTTCTCCATTTCTGTGGGCTCCACCTTCACCTTCACCTTCACCTTCACTTCTTTCTGGACTTCTGCATCATCATCTGGCTCTTCCTTGGTGGTTTGTTCAGAGGTGATCTTGTTACACAGTCTCTCCCAGAAAGATTCTTTCTTGGTGAAGGTCTTAAATCTGGGGTCAAGTGAGGTCGCTTCTTCTAGTCATCCTGTGTTGTATCTTTGTACCTCTGTGCCGAGTCTTCCTTCTGTGCCACTGAAGCCTTCAGGTTTGCAGTGAAATGATCATCTTCTTCACTGGGGCTGAAGTGAACTCTTAGTTTCTCCAGCATTGGCAGGACCATACCTGCTGTGGGTTTCTGTTCGCTGCTCATTGCAGTTGTCATTTTCTACAGGAGTCCTGCAACCTGCAGGAATGTCTCCATCTTTCTGTGTGTCAGCATCAGTGTGGGAATATGGTGCTGCTGACCAGTGCAATGATTATCTGTGATTTTGGCTTGATCTGAAGTTTCCAACCTATACACAACATGTAAACTTCTCCTTTTTGATTCCTACATATCTATTGGTAACAAAAATATGTAAAAATATTGTAGCAATTATGAGAGAGACCGAAACTAAGGTAAATCTCTTATTGTAATGCTAGACTTTCATTTTCCTGGATAGGCCTTATGTGTGTAGTGTGGATTTTTGTTCCAGTCCAAAAAACCCGTCCACCGATGTTTCGGTTCTTTCAGACAGTACCAATAAATTCTTACTATCCATATCAGTCCAGCTGGAACAGTACCCAGCCCTAACTGACATGATATTACAAATCAAGAGTCTACTCCCTTGCAAGGAAAAGGTAAACCTAATTTTATTTCAAACAGCTTTTGCAAACAAACCCCTTTGAGTTATATAAGAATACATAAACCAACCCCAGATTACTTCTAATACCATGTAAGCAGTTTGCAACATAACCAACTCCTTGAAAGACAATACTTAAACACAGTAACATTTCCATCCTAACACCAAACACACCTGCCTTCTTTTGCTCTGAAGAGGCCCACGATAAACTGCAACATAGAGAGGAACAACAACTTGGGATCTTTAAACAGCATTTTTTTGATTGGGCTACTGCATAGAAAAGGCAGCTTATGTCCAAACTAACTACTATTGGTCTCAAGGATATTTCCAGTTGCTATGCATGGTACCAGCAACAACATTCAACATTCACTAAAGGCCTTCACAATTCTAAAACATATAAACATCAAATGGGAATAACCACCTCTATGCAATTAAAGATTTCAGATGTATGATAAGTAAATGTACCTTTTTGTAAAGCCTTATTCATTTCATGAGCATTGTCCTGTATGGTATGCACATAATCTCGATTATCCATAACATGTTTTGGTGGATTAAGCAATCGTTCCAGCTTTTCCTGCCTTTTTTGCTTTCTTTCCTCTTCTTTATCTGCCTGCTTCTTCAGCCAATCACCAATCCTATAAATCATGATAACATTAACTCTTCACTTTCAATTAGAAGAAATAAGTAGTAGAGACATTGTTTGAGTACAATACATAATATATAGATTAGCAGTCCTAGAAGTGAAATATGTTGTGGTATGTAGCTTTTGACCAGATTAGGTATAACCATAATGGGTACAATATGCCAAATTGAATCTACTGAATCTAACCCTTGCAGCTAACAAAACAATACTTTACATTCTTTCATGTTCAATGAAAACAACATTGCTCCCAAAACTTGCACAAAAGGACAGTGAAGTTATTGGACATAATAGCTAACTACCTTATTGTCAGAAATTTTCGTAGTAAAAAATTCTCTTGGAAGAAATTTTTGCATTTGAAGGGTCGAAAATCAGCAACTTTCGTGGAATTTATTTTTGCGATTGGGCTATTTCCACTGAATTTCATGGAACTAATTTTTGCAATCCAGAGATTTAAGGAGAATTTTCAATTCAACAAACTTTTACTGAATTCCTTAGTGAAATCGAGTTTGCTTTAAGTATACATGCAAAAATCAATCAATGTGCTGATTATAAGCACTGTCAAGGGTATTTTTTGAAGCAGTATCTATCAATTGAAGTTTTCAAAAACTTCATGAAAAATTCGCAGAATTTATTTTCACAGTAAACAGTGTTGTGAGTTTCACAAAATTGATTTTTGCAATCAGGCAATTTTCCTTCGAGTTTGTGGAATCTAATTTCACGATTTGGGGGCAATGTCACAAAAATAAATTGTGTGAAAATTGCTTACAATAAGGTAGACAAAACCACCTACCAACTGTTTACAAAACCTAACACCACTCAACAACACATCCACCAACAGAGCGCCCACCCTCCTATCAGTACAAAAACACACCTTTAGGTAACAAAAACGACTCTCATCCCTTTGATCCAACAAAACATCCTTTGATCAAACTGCCCCTCCGTACCAAAAAGCGCCTGGCAAAAGTGGAGACAACAAAACAACATACTCTGGTTCAACCCCCCATTCAGGAAAAATATCAGTATAAACCCTAATCAATAAGTACTTCTCAATAGAGCACAAACTTAAAAAAATCTCAAACCACAACGACTCTGCAATCAGTTGTGTGAGCAGCACCAAATCATTCACAGCCAAAAAAAACATGCAACTGCTGACAAAAGACCACATGACCACTTCACGGATACTGCCTACAGCCATCGGTAATATACAAAGCCATTGTCACATGCACAGACAACAACGCTACCAAAACATACATAGGACTTACAGAAAACAACTTCAAGACAAGATACAGGAACCATACAGCATCATTCTGACAAGCACAACAGAGAAATTGCAAGGAACTTAATAAATATAATTGGACCCTTAAAGCCAATGACATTAACTACTCTACATCATGGCAAATACTCTCATCACAACCTCCATATAACAGCTACAGCAAAAGATGTGACCTTTGTCTGAAAGTAGGGTTCCTTGTCGTGTGCCAACAAAATTTATCACCTATGAACAAGTGCAACAAACTTGAATCATCATGCTGCCACAGAAACAAAGCTCTGCTTAGTAACAATAAATCACAATATTTAGTTTTCTTTTCAAACCAAGGGACATCCAGTTAGAAGCCCAAGAAACTGCTTTGTGGATTTTCAAACAAAAAACTGTTAGCAGTCAAGTTTTGTATAGTGACAGTTGAACAGTATCAGCTCCCTGTGTCCTAAGTATCTAAGTATTGTA
>JANTCA010002696.1:0-11190 GCA_024741275.1 Chironex yamaguchii | reverse complement strand
GTGCCGTCACGGGAATAAGTTTCTTGTCAGTAAAGTCGCAAAACCCGACTAACAATTTGTATATATAAGCAATCTATGATTAATGAAATTGAATTTGTCTGAAGATCGTCCATCGTGGCGTGAAACTCTGAGTGACGAATTTACCGTTTGTCGTCTATTAGTGTTAATGCCGAAAGTTCGAGCCGACATACGATGAAGAACTTTTCGTTAGGACAGAGGAGGCACCCATTGCTTGCGCTACTGTACCTCAACAGACACAGTGCTTTATATATATATTCATCAAAAGTGGAGCATTACCACAATAGCTGCACTAAGTGGGAGCCACCGAACTTGCAATCCTCAGACTTAAAAGCCAACACTCAAACCTCCGTGCCATCCCAGCACAAAGGTTTGGTGAAGGACATTTAAAGTCATTGGTATTACGAGACGAAACCCAGTGGTGGGTAAGGGGAAATTCATTAGTTGTTTCTGTGTTTCGGCTTAAGCCTTCATCAGTGTCAGATACTAGTAATACCTCAACAGACAGTGCTTTATATATATTCATGAAGAGTGGAGCATTAACTCAATAGCTGCACTAAGTTGGAGCCGACCGGGTTCGAACTGGTAACCCTCAGACTCAAAAGCCAACAGTCAAACCTCCGTGCCATCACGGCACAAAGATTTGGCGAAGGACTGTCAAACCCTTGGTATTACGAGAAGAAACCCAGTGGTGTGTAAGGGGAGATTCATTAATTTTTTCTGTGTTTCGGCTTTAGCCTTTATCAGTGTCAGATATATGTATTGTCTCAACAGACACAGTGCTTTTCATTTGTTTTTGGCTCCCACTTAGTGCAGCTATTTTGGTAATGCTCCACTCTTGACAAACATGAAAAGAGCTCAATCATCCATGTATATTAAATGTATATAAAAAAAGTTCTAAAAAGTGTTTATTTCTTGGCAAACACACACATATGTTGAATCCGACACAAATTTTGCAAACCACATATTAAATTGAGCGTTGCATTTTTATTCTCTTTGCGATCTAGCAAATGCTTTAAAACCAGGTTAGGATGTAGGTTATTGTGGTGCTCTTGTGTAGATCTTCCAAATTTTTAGATTCTAGCAATTTCTGACCTCCGTTTTTGGCTATTTCAGGGCTATAGGTATAGGTATATGGTTTAATAAATTATGGCTTTGCCTAAGCAAGTGCTACTTCATATAGATATTATTCCACGTGATCCATCCCTGAAAGGAAACCTATGGAATTTGAAATGATCTACCTTACTAGTATCTGACTCAGTTTTGATTTGTGCAATCGGAGTCTTGCGTGACGTGAAGTTTACGGCACAAAAAAATGTAAGATGTTTTATTCTACTTTGAAAGCGAAACATTTCGCTCTTTGTTCATATGTCCGTCCTAGGCTATCTTCTATCACAACGGGAAAACAAAATTGGGACGCCAGAGCACCCGTTGTCTGATCTTGGTCTCATAAGTTACCGGAAATATTGGACCGATGTTGTTCTACGGTATTTAGCGGATTATCATGACGATACAATAAGCATCAAAGGTGAGTACATGGTGTCCTAGCATTTTCCAAGAAGAAAGTAAGTTTTGCATTTTCTTTCACAATGCCCTTCTTGAAACTCCTTGTAGGATGCTAGCAACTCTTGAAAGAAACGATTTACGCCTTGTAACGTTTTTCAGGACACGTCTCGCAAATTTTCTGACACAAGTAGAATTTAACGGCAAGAGATAAAAAACTTCTTTCATCGCTCTCATTAGAGAAAGGTAACTTCTTGTAAGCGTTTTACCGTACGGGCAACGGCCTTGCGATATATGTTTAGAGGTCGGCAACTTCTTATCGCGATTCCTTCTAGCAACTTTTCAAGCTTTTGGTACTGTTGTCACGCAGGAAAATGAAATATGCATCAGGAGTAGGAAGCAGTGGAGAATCGCTGCTGGACCGGAACTTTGATCCACTGTGACTTTTTATTCTGATTTTTCCTTTAGAAATCAGCCAAAAAACATCAATTCATCCGAATGATATAGTCAGCACTTTACAGTCACTAGGCATGGTCAAATACTGGAAGGGAAAGCATCTTATTCTTTCGAAAAAGGTACGTTAATGCAGTAACAAGTTGCAAAAGAAAATGTTAGTTTGGCTTTTGTCGACAAGAAGTGCTTGTATACATTTTCCCTGTAATGCACGAATCATTGAAGTGCATTTATTGTCCCTTTCGTTGATTGAAACCTACTCCTCAACAATGTATTAATACGTAAACATTTAAAGCATTGTTCATTTACAAAATTACTTGCTACTTGGAACGAAGAGAGAATAAATAGAAATCATTCGCAAAAGTCCATCCTTCACGGTTAGACCAAGTTATATTTTTGAATAGTTAATATGGCAGTCACGCTGTTTGCATGCTAATTTAGCAAGTGCTTATTTACAAATGGGCGTCCTGTACCTAAGCGTGGGCTCCAGCCACTAGTTTTTGTTGGTACAGAGAGGAAGCCTTGCATAGAGTAAGACCGATAAATCACAGTTGTATTGGCATACAAAGATGAACATGCCATATAGACACGCCATAAAGCATCGATCGCTTTCAATATCATTGTCTTAAATATTTGACCACGTGTTTCTATGGAAAATGTACTATCCACGACTCTTCTGCCAGCAAGGTGTAAGTCATGCGACAAAAAATGGCTATAGGGTTATAAAGAGTATTGTATTTCAAACAAGCTAGTTTAACGGTATTCAGATGTTTTTCATTGATTCAGGAATTGATCGATGAACATAAAAAGAAATGGGAAAAAAGAAAGAGTTTTAACGTGGAACTAAGGCCAGAAGGTCTCCATTGGATTCCCAAAAATTTCGTTCAAGACAAAGGAAAAACCCAGTCCAAATGATGATGTTGAAGAAACTTGATTGCGGGCCTGCTGGCGGAGTGGTGAGTGTGATCACATCCACGGCGAAGGTCATATGCAAATAATGAGTTCAAACTTGCCGGCGGAAAAGAAGAAGGGTTTTCGGCCAGGATATGTCACAGCTTCTGACATTTGAACCTTTGCTTGAGGGCACCGTCCAAGCCCTTGAGAGGGGAAAACCGAAGCAGTATTGACATATATGGCGTAAGTGTGATATCGTAAGCATTCTGTGATGGACAAGTCAGTCGGTTACTTTGCTAACTGGGTATGCGAGAAGTATTATCGAAACATAGCGAAATGTACTGAAGTTTTGTTTTGACACTTCAAAGTATAGAACATGTAAAAATCAAGCGAGAAGGTTAATCTTACTATTTTTTACTGATATCTTGGAAATGAGTGTCCATATTTTGCTGCAAATTGCGGCACGATTAATCCTCATTCTCATTATGCATTCATGCCGTTTCGTCTTTTGACGTTTGATACTTCCAGGAGTATTAGATGACTAAGTATTTGGCTTTCAGCCCATTATTGGCTTTTTCATCTGTTTAAGGTGGCTCTGAAATACTGTACCACCAAAAGCTTTCAATTTTCAATACTGTATTCATGTATATATAAGGTGTGCCACCATAAAACAGTCAAATGTCGTCTGACGTATTTAATGTATCCAGTCACGCCCAAAGTGTGACTTTTGTCTTCAGCACGTAGGACAGGGGCTGGTAAAACTTCTGGCTGGTAATAGTTCATTGATGATAGTTCATTCAAGATAGCTTATGAATAATGTCAGTTCATAATCACAGTTTGCTAATGTATTTTATTACTGGTAATCAAGGATAGTTCATTACTGATAACCTATCAGGGGTAGTATATGAATTACGTTGTACCGTAAAATGAAGTATATGTATATTGTGTGGTCTATGTTGTACTTAGTTCCCTTTAATCTTGGTTTTTGTACATAGTCATGTGTATTATTGATCTATATATATTCCCTTGTAGATATTTTTACTTTCACTGTTCTTTTAGAGTCAATTTATCTGTAAGTAGGGGTACACGATAGATAATACTTTTAATTGTATTTCAGAGGATGTTGGAGGGAACGGAAATGCCCGAACAAGTGACTATAATATGATTATAAAGCACTTCTTTTGGTTTTTGCTCTTGTATCCTTACTCTGTTACTCTGTTCTATTGTTCAGTAATTCAGGAAGATTGCAGACAGAGTTGAGTGCAGGGAAATCCTGATCTGCTTGAACCATCGAAAGAGGTGTGATAACACCTGCTGAAATGTGTTGGCCAAAGAAATCGAAGGAGAATCTACCAAACTTACACTGATGACTGCTTAAAATGTACACAAATATGTTCTGGATGTTTCCTCTTCATCTTGACTTGCAACAAGAAGGCCATCCACCTATGCATATGCAAAAAAGTCCTAAAGAATCTCATGAATAGACGGTTAAGACGTTTTGGCGGCATTACCGAAACCATTGGTAAACATTGTAGAGAAAGTTGTTGGACGATGCCATCTTCCAACTTACCATTCCTTACAGTCGATCCACGTAAACGTTGGCTCGGATTTCGGTTTTCTCACATCATCAGCGATCAGCAGTTGATGCAGGCACTACATTTAATTTTTATTATTTAACATTTTTCTCGTGGCCATGATTTGTCGCTGAATCAAAGATAACGGAAGGGTAAGAGCCTTTAACTTTGTTTTTCTTGTGGACCCCAGATCACTAGTTACACAACATACCTACATTTCTTCTTCATCTTCATTTCTGGGTTTAGACTTCATGATGGATTTAGAATGGTTCAAATGTGATGAGTTATTACCAATGTTTTATTACAATGACTTTTCAGTGGGAAGGTGTGCGATGCCGGCTTAGAGCCTTTGCAAGTGGTAGAGTATTCGTAGATAAAAATGAACATACATAATTGACAAATAAGTTTTCTTTTACTTTTAAATTTACCATGCATGCTGAGGGGAAACGAAAGGAGGCACCTATTACTAAAGAGTAATAAATTTAATATGACGCTATTTGTAATCTAGTTTTCTCCTTTGCTTCCAAACTTTTTGCCATAATGATCCAATAAAATTCGTCCCTTGATTTAAGAGACAGGTAATAATTTTTTTATTCTGATAGCCCAAATTTCCCTTACTAAGGCCATTAACTTGTAACTTTCAGGATAGCACCCAGACACTGATACTTTCTCCAAAAAGGCCTTGAATTTTGCCTGACAGGAACAGAATGGCACTTCTGAATTTTGTCGAATATCAACTTTGAAAAATGAGTATTGCCAATCTTGAATGTAAGAATCCTTTTGGGTATTCGTTCAGTATATTTCCTTAGAGAATATCAAATTAATCGTTTCGAAGAACATGAATGCTCAGCAGGCATTGGCAGAAGAATATTGTTAGACCTTTGAGTTGCTGATGACATCGATGACCTAGTTGATGAAGACCAGGAGGTAGCCAATCAGGCATAGTGTCTTGAAAAAGCATCTAGAAATTTCAGCATGAAGATCATCGCTTAGAAGAGGTGATAACAAACAATACAAATTGCATCAAATATGAATTCTCAATTAATGGCTACAAGTCAGTATCTGGTCAAAATTTCAAATATTTGACTAGGATATTTGATCAAGGATCAATGTCTGACCATATGCATGACGAGGACTTCAGTTCAAACCCCATTGGTGTAAATCTTACGCTAAGCTGAACGCATCTTGATGATGTGCAGCAATCGGGAATGGGGCGATGTTTATCTTTAGACTTGGGCTCAATTCATCCCTATGTTCACAAAGAGTTTTGCTCGTCTAAGGTGTGAAACCTCCTTAGTTTTTCCTTGCTACATATGCAAAGGATGGTAGGACATGCAATAATATAACATTTTTACTTTACGATGGATAGCATTTACGGTTTAGAAATACAGCATGCAGAATTGAATACGTGTATTCTGTAACATCTAATCTACAATTTTCGCTACCAAATTTGAGACAAGGTATAGCAGGCAGCGTGTAACCGTGAATTCAAGGCACTGATTTCAAGCGTTCAAAGACTATATTATTGGCTTTATTCTGCTTTTCGTAGTGAATGTGTACATCTCGATTTAAGGAAATCGATACCAAAAGTTTCATTCATTTAACAGCCATGAAGCTCGTGATATCAATCAACATAAGTGGTTGTGGGTCATTTCTAAAAAGACCGATCATGCTGTCACAATCTAGATTTTCCTCCTCTGAGCCATTTGAGTTGAAATTGCGCAAATTTAACATTTACGAATACGTTGAGAACTTCAAGTACATGAACAATCTTTTTGTTGTACAAAACTTGAAAATCGCCCTGAAAATTTGCGACATCGCGGCAAAAACATACAAGCTGCTTTTCGTTTATATGGTTACCTTTTTTATAAGAATCATGTATCAAAATTAGCCAATCATCAAGAAGAAAGGAAAAGACAGAAAATGAAGCAACAAAGCATCATTGCAAGAGTCCAAGTGAAAAAACGAACTCTTTCTGGCTACAGAGTACTGGTTTTGTTGTTTAAATGTAGACAGACTCCAGTACACTTAGATGAAAAGACGATCTAGCTGTGCCAATTATCCGAAAATTCTGGTCCTTGTACATTTCCAGCTTCAAATATCCTGGATAACAAATTAATGAGTCTCCAAAAGACTTAAATATTCGTAAAGACGTTATAGCTGATGCGTGCAGCAAACGTGACAACATTTTGAAATGCAGGGGGTTTTGTTGGTCGTATCTGATCACCAGAATTTTCATCCAAGCAATTATTCAAAGGAAGCAAACAAAGGTTTTAATCCTTTCCCATGTGCACATCAAAAAGGCATCTTCTTTGCAAGTTGTTTTGGCTGATGTTCTACCACCGATATAAACATGTTTATTAAACTAAATTTCCTCGATCTAGATAACAACAGGCTACCAACGTATTTGCTTTGTAAAGATACAGGCAGTTGTCATTGTTTTCAGCAAGGCAATAAGAAAGGAGTTAATCCTCTCCCATGTACGCCTCATATCAGTTTATTTATTTAACATATCCTTGGCTTGTGCCCTGTCACCAATAGAGAATATTTTTCAAATTAAATTTCTTCGTTCTGGACAACAGCAAGCTTCCAACGCATTTTCCTTGTAAATATACACGCAGTTGTTTACTGTTAGCTATATCGGATCACTAACATTCTTTTGAGCAAGGGAATAATAAGGAATTAATCCTCCCCCATGTACATGTCTTATTTATTTATCTTGTTTATTTATAGCAAATATCCTTAGCTGGTGCCCTGTCACCAACAGAGCATATGTTTCAAATAAAGTTTCTTCGTTCTGGATAACAGCAAGCTTCCAACGTATTTTCCTTGTAAATATACACGCAGTTGTTTACTGTTAGCTATATCGGATCACTAACATTCTTTTGAGCAAGGGAATAATAAGGAATTAATCCTCCCATATGTACATATCTTATTTATTTATCTTGTTTATTTATAGCAAATATCCTTAGCTTGTGCCCTGTCACCAACAGAGCATATGTTTTAAATAAAATTTCCAACCTACTCGACAAAATGCAAGCAGTTCTCTTTTTGTAAGCCATATCCGGTCAATGGCATTCCCATTTCATCCATAAATCAAAGGAACAAAAACATACTAGTACTGTCCCATGAGGGCTTCGAATTCGCATATTCTTTACACATAGCTTTGTGTGGCTTTTTACCATTAGTATAGCATGTTTGTCAATCTAAATTTGTTTGATCTGGATAACGGCAAGCTATGAACTAGTTGCTTTGCAAAGAGGGAAGCTGTTGTCATTTGAATTCCACATCGGACCACCAACAACACATTAATTCACTAGAACGAGTTCTTCATCTTTTCTAACAGTAAGACCTTTTGTCATAGACTTGGGTTTGTACAAGGTAAAGATTACCATCGATACGCATGGAGTATTTGTGTTGCTCACATGGTAATTTGATGAGAAACAGGGACATCTCGTTTACCGTTAAAATAACCAAGGCAGTGGAAATAAACATATGTGAATTGATCTATATCTAGCTAAAGAGGCAGAGGGAGCAAAAGGGGCCATGCTTCTCTTTGTTAATGAAAACTTTCCAGGAAACAAATGTACTTTTTTATCATATCATTCTTGTATTCAATGGTTAGCACTGTCTTGTTATTTCTGTCCAAGAGTAACTGGAAATGAAACCCTTCTTGGCTGTGGCGCAGAAACAGAAATCTTTCACGAGCTAACGTTTGTGTTTCTTTTTGTTCACAAGAATTGTGACTTCACAAGACATCTTACTAAGCTTGTCTTGAGAAGGTATAACCTTCTAAGCCATCAGTTGTTGTAAATGATAGCAAGTCTAGACAATCGGCAAGGCAAGGTGGCTGTGGATGTAAAGAAATTCGTAGTAGTAATTAAGTCCCTGTGTCACTTTCAGGCTACTCTATGATTGTAAAATGACCTTTATGCCAAATATTGGCAATTATGCCGTATGTAAGATTTTTTACAGAATCATCTTTGCACAGATAAGAAATACAAATTAGGCAATCAAAATTTGAAATTGAAATTATAGTCGAGAATTTATTTAAATGTCCCTATTTATTATTGACTATATAAAGAATTTGATGTTTGGAAGATTAATATCGCAACGTCATATCCAATTTCTGCTCATATAACGAAGAAATATTTTGATACAATAAACAGTGATGATTGAATTCGGTAAAAATGTATAATATACATTATATATTTTACTATCTTTTTTTCCTTGTTGTTTCATCCATTGGTTCATTTTCTCTTTGCCTTTTCTCGCCCAGTCCTTGATTTGCGGCTTTCTTATTGATCATTTTTTGTGCTTCCACTCAGGCCGATCCACTAGTTTGCTTTATTGCGATTATACGATCATTGTACTTTTTTTCCTTTCAATCCATTGTACATTTCTCTTTATATATGTCATGTGTCAAAAGCTTAGTCATCATTTTTTATCAATAAACGTTTGAATTACAAAGCTGTCTGTGCTGCCAAAAACCTTTTTATACTATTTTTGATCCCGCATATTCCATCTATAACGCAAAAGTTTACATATTTTCCATAGGTAGTATGCCATTCTTCTAGAAATTGTCTAAAAACTCCGTCTGAGGCAGACCTTGATCCTGCTTTAGCTCTCTATTGGCTGCCTTGTAATTTTTGTACGTGATACGAAACTGTGTCTTACTACTCTTAAATACTACGTTTTACAAATCTTACATTCCAATATGTAGACTACATCCTTGGATTCAAAATTAAAGTGATATTTGATGAAAATGTTTAGCTTGATTTTATTGATTTGTTAAATCTGCAATTTAATATCGCATCTGCTAAATTGTGAAGTTAAGTAAGCAAGGTTTGCCATTTTGACCTTTTCCTCCCCTCTGTGATCTCCTTCTAAGCACACAGCTGATTGAAATGTTTTATTCACGGAAATGGTAACTTCTCAATGCAAAGATCCACGAGTAACATAAACCAATAAATTGCATTTGAACAATTGATAGCAATATAGACGAAGTTGACAAAGTTCGATTTTCTGAATGACGACCTTAGAACTCGGAAACGCCTTGATGTATTCAATTTCTGGACAACAGCTTCCATTACTAACGTTCTTTGCGGTACTTAATTAATGGAATATCTAGTAAATATGTCATTACTGTGTTCTAATAAGGCAAAAAAGCTTGTAACTTGTAACCTTGACAAAGACTGATATAACATAGAGACATCAGTGCGTAACTGTTACAGTGTAAATAATATCTGCTAGGATTATTTACCAGGGTATTGCTTGATATTTCTCCTGACCAAAAATAAGTCATTTATTATCGTTCTCGTATTAGCCATGAAATGGATCTAATACCCTACCATAATATTATGGGATAAATTGAACCGCACATATTTCAAAGTATGAAGCTGCCCTAATCTCTTCCAGCTCACACATCTCTTCTGGAAACACTGGAAAAACGGAAAAACCAAAATGGTCAAGTTTCGGCTTATTCCTTGGTATGTAGTTATAAGTAGTTAACTAATACGTATTACTAGACTAGTTATATACTATCTACACGTCATCGTCTATCTTCTGGCCCACTATATTTATTTGTTTATTTGTTTTTGAAGCGAAAATGTTTGGATTTCAGCTAAAAAATTAGTGTGAGCCTTGAATAATATGTACTCTGCAATTTAGACTCTAGCTCTCCATGTTGCTGAAAGAGTACGTAATATTCACTAAATCAGTAAAGGTCAATTCTTTTTCTTTATTACAGAGGCATTAACATGCGATACCAATCTTGCAGCCAACAAACCAACTGCACAATCGAGTGGCTGCAGTATAAGCAGCTTGGCCGTCGATGGTAATCCTAGTACAAATCCAAATGATTTTACGTGCACAAAAACCAACACCGAAATCAATCTTCGTGGGAGTGTACAAAGTCAAAATTGCCAGCCGAAATAGAAGTACAATTTTAGATTTACTAAGTTATTGATGGATTTGAACCAGGCATACCAGGTGAAAATTGTATGTACTTGATTGACACATTTAACGTGCTTTTTCTCAGGAAATTAGCAATAGTAAGAATTTTTTTCCATGCCGTCTCAAATCCTTTGCAAGTAATAAAGGATTTGTGGGTAAAAATGGTAATGAGAAATAAGTTATCCTTTAAATTTCATTTCCATTCATGCTGAATCAAGACAAAACGAGGTACTATAAACATTTTTCTTTGATTCAAAAGTCAACAAAGAACGTTTATAAGGTGGCAACCCTCGGGTTTCCTTTACAACCTCCGTTAAAAATGCTTTGGATTATTCCTGCAGTGTTGGTCTCTTTGTCTATAATTTTACCACTGAAAAGAATGATATAGTGTACAAGCTACAATGTAAACACTGTCCTGCCTGATACACTCCATGAGCTATCTGTTTCATATACCGAAACTCAGACGAAAGGTCTTTTCAGTAAAGGTAATTTGTCTGGCATTTTGCATGAAGTGTTTTGTAAACATTCTTAGTTATCAATTAATATGCCATCATAAACAGTGTAAAATTAACATTTGTAACAATCTTACATTTTGACATGAATGAGAAATAATCGAAAGGACAACCTTTCATCAACTGTGTGCTCCAATGAAAATAATTTAATTGGCAATATTAACAGTTGTTGAAAATTCTCGACTTTGTGGACTCAGAGGAAGCCATGTAGACAGGAGCTTTATCATGACATGAGTCGTATGCTTTTTATGTGCTACGTTTCGAGAGATACTTCTCCCATC
>JANTCA010002695.1:0-11190 GCA_024741275.1 Chironex yamaguchii | reverse complement strand
AGATTTTGTTATAGAAAATTTTGCCTGTTCCTGCTTAGACGTCACACAAACTGGAGCCCAGTCTATCTAAAAGACGTGGTCGTGAAAAACTATTGTTTGATGAGAACAATGGATTTTATGAACTTTAAATGCTTCGGTTTGACCAATTTCAATTCTGTTTTCAGATTTTAGTCATTTCTAATTCATTAAAAAATACTTGTCAAAACTGAAAAAGGTGTAGGTCCACTTTAAGGCATTACACCGCAACTGATAAGACTGTCTGACTAAACGCTTCTGTTCAAAATCTCATTCTTGGAAACAGGGTAGAACTGGAATCCATCATTTGTCTTCTAAACGCAAGAATCGTTCACCCATTTTAAGATACAAGCTTGACGTCTAGGAATATGCAGGCCAGTTAGTCCCTGTAAGCTTATATTTTCCGTATTTTGCGTAGCATACTCGTTATCAAGCTTAGCTGTTTCTCATTCCAGGATTTTACTAGGAAGTGAGCTGTTAATGAGGATAGGCTTCCGTTTCCTTCTCTCGCAAATCGTATTTTTTTCTGTGGTGACGCAAATTCGAACTCGCGACTACTGATGGGAAGGTTGCCGTCTTATCCACTACACCATGGCGGCTGATACTAGCATCACAAACCATTACAGCGGTAAAAGCTCGCGACAAATTAATACCGTGTAAGGACCAGTTTCTATCAAATAAAGAAGTTTAACAGGGAGGATTGGTTTCTAAGATGTCAGGTCATCGTTCTGAAGTATCGGAGTTACCACTTAGGAAAAAGCAAGATCAAAGCACATTTAAATGTATGAGAAGGCTTTTTGAAAACTGCAAAAGAATTCTCGTGTCCACCTCTGTCCACGTATTATCGTCTGTACAACTTAGTCTTTAAGTCGTATTCTCATCTCAAAGGTACACTGAGTTTTAATCAGATATTGGGAAAAGTTCGTTTCAGCGTGGCCTCGTCCTTACCAACGCAAGGATAACCAACAAAACTGCGTTTCGTAACAGTCAACCACATATGCTGCAAAACTACAAACAATCGTGATCCTCAGGTGGCGCTTCTACTTTCCAAATGTGAAAACACAGAGTGAACAGTTTGTTGCCTATATTATCTTGAAACAAACATCTTATCATCTTGACAAAATTCCTCCTACATATTTACGCTTTTAACCCTAACTACGGCTACAGAATCTGAGAAATAGCGGATAAAAGTACAACAAGAAAAAGTTTTCAGTTTCAAAAACCAATGCTTTATGAGGAAACCGAATTTCGTGTTCATACACCATAATCATGACAGCCTGGCCTATACGTATCCCCACCAAATCAATATGGATCCCACTAGTCCCCAAATTTCCGCTGCCAGCCGCGCTTCTCCAAGCGAGGAATTTGTGTCTCATACACCTTGGATAGCGAAACGTCAAAAGGGCTTCTAACATATGTCAATCAACTGAATAAACTAAGCAACTATTATTGAGTAAAGTCGAAATGAGTGAGTTACATGTCTAACAAGACTACTAGTCAATGCTCAACTGTATATTCACCCTCATTCCACCTGTTGCGGTTGTATATGCGTGATTTGACGGGAACGTCACGCCATGAGTTTGCACACCATACAAGTGATAGCTTGGTCTACCAAACAAGGCAACTTTGAAAATGACTACGGGACACAAAGAATCCGTAACGGGTGATGATGAAAAAGTTTCGGTTACTTACGTCATCTAGTTGTTTTGTCTGAATATCGTCATGCACTCTGTTCTTTGTCGCAAGACTGTCGCAGCTTTGTCATTTTTTTAACAAAGATGGCTGTCGCAGATGTACTATGAAACGTGCTATAGCTGCAGCATACACACATCACTTTTTTCCACGAATCAAAAAAGAGACTTCGAGTGGAAAAAAAATAATAAGTCACATGATATGGAAAGTCTCCTTGGTTACAATCATTAGCCAGTATTCATGGTGCGAGAGTAAGAATCAACTCAAAAAAGCAAACACTTGTAGACAAATCCTCGTTTACTTCAAACGATTGACGCAAGGCCTTTTAGTATCTACTTTTTACAATCGTATACTCTGTTGGTTTAGTCGGAGTCTGACATTGGCAGATGGACCTATCAAAACGTGGCCACGAAAACCCTTACAGTCTATGACACGTTCCATTTCTTCATCCATTTATTCCTAGGTGATCATGGATATTTGACCAAAACGATCAAATCTGTCAAAGCCACTGCGTCAAATTGATTATTAATGATATTTCTATGCTTTCTATGCAAAATGCAAGGCTGCGTAGTTAATATCTAAACTATACATCGAACATGTTGATTTTCATGCAAACAAATTGCTTCCATTAAGGCTGATGCGTGTCATTAACGAAGGCATGCCATCGATGAGCACTCTACGCACTCTCCACAAATCGCCTCAAATTTATTGTTTGTCATCATATACAAGAAAAGTCTGTTCGCAAGACTGAAAACTGGGTGGTATAAAAAAAATAAATAACAGGTTCCGAAGTCCTATCCTTGAAACATCAAAACCCAACAGACAAGCTGCGTATAAAGATTTAAAAGACAATGTTACTGATGATCAACATCATTACTATTATCATTATTACGAAGATTTTTAAGATCACAATCATTATTACATTATCGTTACTAGTAGTAGTAGCAGCAGCACCATGTCAAACAGAAACCATAAGTATAATAGGGCTGTAGTCGGTGCTTAAAAATTGGGGGAGGGGAAAAACATCCGCCAAAACAAAGATTCATCTTTTACCTCTTCATTTAGTAACACTTTGGCCAGAAGTGAGGTACTTCACAAAGTATCAAATTCCAACTTTCTCTGCACCTCGTACATCATACCTACTATATCACGCAAAACACATACATCCACCTATCATTTCTCGTACATTCATTGACTGCAGTCTCAATATCCAGCTCTTTGTCTTCACCATGAACATGGATGATCGTACTACGATTTAACTGAGTATTGGTCATAATGGATTGTTTAAATCCTTTTGGTGCTGAGAATGTCTTCTCGCTTGAAGCACTCATCGCAGGAGGCACCATCAAAACGTTTGCCAGCACCAACGCTTCTGATACAGTTCTCCTGGCAGCAAACGTACCAGCGTATCGATGGTCTACAAAAACGACACCTCACTCAATTGGTGTACCGCATCCTTTACTGTGCCCTGAAGCAACATCAACTGCGCAGACAGGAGATAGAAGTCAATGCTCCTCAGCCTAATGGTTCTGCAACTCTCGCAATTCTAGTTCGTAGGGCTTTCCATTCAGAGCATTCAGCAGCAGAATTTGCATGGCTCTGTAAATCCGAAGATCATTTTTTATGAATGTGTTCTTTAATAACTTGCATCATGAAGTCGTATACTTCAAGGTACACAGCACCATATGTCTCTTTAGCCGACGCAATATGATATCCACGTTCAGCCTGTCCCCCATCAAGATTTGTGACCACATACCAGCGATCTAACATTGCTTCTTCCACATCGGGGATTTGTTGAGACTAAACCACAGTCAACCATAGATATTCAAAAGCACTTTCTGACAGTGTAGTGTGTTCTTGACTAAATTTTGTCCATTGATGTCCATCAGTTGATAGGTCTGGAGACGAAGATCATGGCACGTCACGATAATTTTCCACCCATAACTCAGTTCTTTCAGGCTACATGTGTGACCAGCATGTCCCACCCCAATGATTATTAACAGTCAAGGTTTATTAACATACAAAGTTCAGTATTTATAGCTGACAATTGAAAGCAAAGAATTTTTAAAAATGTTCACTTTGCAAAAAGCGGGGGGGGGGAATTTCACCCCCTCCCCCGGCGACTATGATCGGGTATCGTTCAAGGGCGGCGTTGATTCACCATTAGTATACAAGAAAGCACAGCATACGAAAGACGACAAAAACTACTACTTTAGGATAACCCGCTTCTTGGACATAACTGGTTATCGATCAAGATCCACTACGTAAAGTTCCCTTGAGTCTCTAAGACATTGAATATCCTCACAAATACAAGTGTTAAATCTTAAGTACTCAACTCCGTTTGCAGAACAGTAGCTCATTATCAAAAGAAACTCCCTACGTTGTGTTAAGTCATTCACCTGTCCCTGGAAATTACTGTTTTACAAATCAGAGCAATGAAGTACTGTAGGGTTGAAACATAGAAAAAATACCAAAATTCTAACTTCACTGTTCTATTTGATGGTTTTTGACTCCAAACTCCAAAACTTCATTTTATTATTTTTCTCCTTTACGTTTGCAAACCAGGTCTTTCACCTGCCTCCATTTTAATTTGGTTCATGATAAATTGCACTTCTATATTTAATATACCGGGTAATTACAAAATCTCTTAAATTTAAACGAAAACACAATTCTTACCCAAACAGAACCTGTTGCTTTAAATCGATGTCATACAGTTGCGAAACAAGTTATGCTAAAACATTGCTTTAGTTACTTGTGCTTGTATTGCAGTCATGTAAAATGTATACCAACAAGCTTCCAAATTTTAATTTAAAGTCATTTGTCTTGTTTGAATTACCTAATGTTAGCATTTACTGATAAAAGGCAAATTAATTTGCAGGCAACATCACAAGGACGTATTGTATAAAAGCCAGGGCTCATTAACAGATTAAACAGTTTTACTAAATCAAGTACAAAGTTCAGTTATTAGGGGGTCACCCTGTCTCTAACAGTGGACAGGTGTATATACGGACGAAGACATGAAAGCGAAAGGAAAAATCACACGGAAATATGCCTATAACCAGCACAGTTATTGCACATAGTAGGCTTCAGGTGTGATCAAGTTGACAAGGAAGGCTAATGAGACGAAATAACTTGCAAACAGAGGGAAACGTAAAAAAACAGCAGATTCGACTTTCAGAAGAAGCCCCAGAGGTCCGATTCCGCCTTAAATTGACGTCTGATGAAGAATACTTTCTATATTTACACAATATACACAACTGAATTCGCAAAGAAAGAATAAGGAAGTGCTAAATCTTTGATAACGTGCAAGAACTAAGTAATGCTTATATAATCGTTAGTTAGCACACAAAGAGAGTAATCAATGCGTTTCAATTTCTTTGATTGCAGTAACCTAATCTTTTTAGCTTCAACTCTCGGGCATAGCTAGGAGCTAAGAAATGGTCAGAAATTACTCGTTATACTTATACATTATTTATTGGAAACATGAGGGAGTGGCAATAATTTGCCCTGGGTAATACGTATTAGATTTTTATCACCTACTCCGTAGTACTCAATTTTTCTAATTGCAAATACTCGTATTAGAACAGTCTTTAGAAAATCATAGCAAACTCTTGGCCAGCCAAGTGTAAGCTACTTCAATAATTATACCATAATTTCCAATGGAGAAAGGCCATGCGATTCATTCCATTTTCCCGTACACAGAATTGATGTTTCTTCAACAATTGCTGCGGGAAAAAGTGAATGCCTATTGAACAGAATCAGTTTCTACCTTCGAGTGCTCAACTTCAAGCTCTGGTGGAGACTGCATGCGAGAGAACAGTAACAATGCACTAAGGCCCATTCAATCTTGAGGGGTAACAACAGAAGATTAAACGCGCCGTGTACAATGTACATAACCACTTCATGCCGACAAAACAGAAAAGAAAACTTCGTGGGTTTATCAGGCAATATAGGTCACTAAAGCAACATTAGGATTTCCACAAATCAATTACCAATTTGCTGTTAATATCAGACCGAAGGCACGTCTGTCAGAATTGTAATCCTCCTGAAACATTGCCTGGCTAAGCGGATTTCCTAGGCTTTACAGACGGAACTTTCAAAGACTCCTTGGAATGGGAGTCATTCTACAATGTCATTCACTTAGGTGCACCACAAAAGGTCAGTAATTAACTCACAAGACATTTCATGGGAAGTGGTATACTTAGTTGCCGCTATGTTATCCTATCGTTGACCCAATGCTTCGAGGATATAGGTTTTAAGAGATACGAAATTGAAAAATGAGGCCATTTCATGCAGACAGTGTGTTCCATTTAAAGGTACTCGCTGTTGATTGGCTCTAAGGATAATTGGGCAGTTCAAATGTCATCAACGACTTTCACTTGACGAATGCGCGAGTGGACACTTCAGCCTCGCACCTACGCGCTTAAATCGAAAATGGTCAAACGCTAGTTCGGCATAAGTTACCAGGTAATTCGCAATTTTTCGTCCGTAATTAATGTCGCCATGAAGCGTTTAAAACCGATTTTTATGCAATACCGATTTTTTCACTTGCGGTCCGTACATTTTCTGTGGAAATCAATAGTAACATTGAACATGTGTTTGTAAGTCGCAAGCTAAGTGAAGACTTTCAGATGTAAGAGGTTAAGCCCGCATTGGTACATCAACAACGGCTGATGGAGAATCCTTTTTTTCGTTATCCAGTTCTTTTCTTGCGGGTTAGTAGATTCAGTCAAAAAGAATAAAATACAAATTGAGATTCTCTGAAGTTTCGTCTGGCTTCTAAGGTGTATTCTAACAACTGACTTTTAAGTACAATAGCTCGTTCATTTTTTTGGTACTTAACAAACTAAGCACAAATGAAGACATGTTTACTTTGACTGTTACCCCGAAAATTAATCTGATAAATCAACCATGTGTTGATCAAGCATGAGTCAGGATCAGCGTCGTCCTTACGTAACAACTCGTAGGTTTTCCACTAGGAGAATTTTCTCGCTCGAGGCGAATTTATTCGAGCATATGCATGCGCCCTTCAATACTCAAGCATAACCTCACTGTTTGTAGAAGAGGAAAAGTGAGCTCGAATAGATTCAGCTTTTTCGCGCCTAAAAAACGTCCAAGCCAATGAGATTTCTGGATGACTGTCACGCGACATCCATGACCCAATCGAGCGCCATCAATAGCAGCAGAAATAACAGCAAAACGGAGAAAAAGCGCCGAGGAAACTTGTTCGCATATAACATCGAAACAGTTGTCAATTCCTTAGACTTCATGGGTATAAACGTTTTAAGTTACCTGAGAAAATCAACGCTTCCCATCACAAGGTTCTCAGCCGAATATATAGTTGTACTAAAGATTGTTCACCTGGAAAAAATATTCAGCATGTTGCATTCTAAGTTTTTTGACCAATTGCTCTTTGCCTTCCGATCTTCGTGGATCTTCATTATCTAAAATATTTTTGTCTACTTTTGTAACCGTCTTTTGCGGCTTCCCTGCGGCAAAATTACAATCAATAATCGAGATTTCATCAGCAGTAGATACCTGGTATTCATAGCAGCCATATTTCAACAATGTGTATCAACAGATTACGTGATATAGGACAGCACAACATAGATAACTCTAGTTTGTGTCGAAAACAAAACGGCTTTCGAAAAAAATCGCTTAGCTCGAATAAAGTCGTCTAATGGAAAACGGGCTTTATGAATAATTTGACTTGTGGGATGCAAGGTTGTCGCTGTAGAGGCCATACTTGACGCATTCACAGTCCCAGATATTGTGGGGATTGATATGCACTGCTACGTATGCGACGGCATACTCTTGGAAACTTACATGAGTGTCTAGATTGGCACAAAACTAAATCGTCATCAATTTATACATACTACGAATGTGACTATAACAGACTAATTTCAGAGTCCTTTAACTAATATTTCACGTTTTAGCTAAAGATTGTGACAAATTCGATTGTCAAGAAATGTCGGCTAGTTACTAGAACAAATCGACATTCAATGTACAAAACGATTTAATATGTGCCATTTGTTAGTTTAGTTCACTTGTAAAACAAAATATTTATACATCATGTTCTAACGTAAGATCTTTAATGTAGTAAAAAAGCATTGAGTTCAAACCCTGGTTACATGATGTTTTTCATAATGGTGTTATGGAAACACCGAAAAGTCGAGTTTTGGATTTGTCGTTAATTTTTGTATGTCTTTACAAATGCCTCCTGTAATTAAGACTTTACAGAAAACCAAGAACTTTAAAAATCTGCCATTAAACCGAGAAGCGTCTAATCGCCTTTCCAAGAGGCGAAGAAAACAAAACGGACATCGCATCCAAAGTAACAACAGGACCTCGTGTGACCTGGTTCGTCTAATTTTTCCTGCTTTTCATCGTAGCATGCTACTTATGTTTTGTTTCAATCAACTTAACAAAATCATAACTATTTATATTTCCGTCTACCAAATATCTACATTGTTATCAACTCGATTGTTTTTATGGTAAAGCATCCGACGGCATCAAAAGCCATTGAAGTTAACTTTCTACAACGTGCGGTTTGACTCAGAAATACGATGGCACATGTTTGTAATATACCGAAATATCGTACGGTTGAAACTTAAATCTGGCCTACTATAAAATGGGCATAAGCAGACATAGGTGCAGAGCTTTCCCGGGGGCTGGGGGCTCAATGATAACTTGTCGGCTGTTGAATTACGTTGAATCTCTACAGGTCATTGGAGGCACCGATTGTGATCAGTTTCGTAATTTTAAGCTCCTAAAACAAAATATCGAGAGTTTCAGGTAAGCGGTTCAATAGACTGTCCCTTAGGGGGCTATGCCCCCCCCCGCACACTGTTGCAGGGGGACTCAGGCCCCAAAATCTACGCCTATGTAAGCAGAGGCTTTTCTTTGACGGACTGCTTACTTAAAAAATCGGGCTCATTGCGCAGTTTGCTTAATTTTGTTTTCAGTGTACATCCCACTGCATCGGACATAAATGATATTTACTGCATGAGTGGTTCAGTCGTGCTTAAATGTCAACTATAATGTTAATATTTAGATCTATAATCAGTGGTGCTTACAAATAAGAAGGATTTGAAGGATGACGCGAGTTGAAAATCGTTGAGTTATAAGACACCAGTTAGTGTAACGGCACAGGACCAATTAAATACACAGTTACCTGTTCGTAGTAAACTTGATTGCTTGCTTAAACTAGACGGACGCAATGGTCATGAGTGAATAGCTACGCCTGACTACATGAATCGGTGATATATACAACACAAAATACAGAAGAAGGGATCTAGTGATAAAACCTCTGATAAATTTTTCGCACCAGGCCGTTCAAACCAAATTTACGGTGTTTTCGTACATAACCTCACTGCCCGTCCAAAACAGGGGTCTAGACCCCTTTATAAACCCTGTCACCCCGTGGAAACACCAATGGAACGAATAGCTGAAGTTGAATAAAACAGTGTCAAACAAATACCAAACGGAAACTAAGTTGATTGGACAAATATCTGACCCAAGCAGGACTTTCAGACCTTAAGCCATACTGAACTTATACTTGATTGAACAAATCCCCGATTGTAAATTGAAGGGGCAACCCTTCGTTGACTTCATCAACGACGAACAAAGAATGAACAAACGTCCCAGCAAACCCGAATAACTCACTAACAGGCTTCAAACAAAAGGATATAGGAGATTGAAACAAACAAAACATTGGAAATTTTGAATTGAAAGAGTCTGGGCTCGAATCTATGAACAATACAGTGCAATAGCTACATAGTCCAAGTAAAAAACCAAGTTCGTGTAGTCAGGTGCACGACTTACAACGTGTCGTTAAACTGAGCGGAATGTCTGTGGTCGCGCTGCTTAGATCTTTCCGTGGGCTATGTAGAGCCATGGGTTGGTGGTTACTTCCGCACTGCTTATCATTGGCTTTATAGTGGATCAAAGACTGAAATCTGATTAAGCCTTGTCAATCAAAGAGTGGAAGATAACTTTTTCGAAAGTGTGTGGCGATCATGTTCTCTTACGTCTTCTAGGCTCTTTAAACTTCGTCATCGAATGTAACAAGTATCTAAGAAATGCTGTTAGATGCTTTATTGTTATCCAGGGTTATTCATCTCAGGCCCCGTAAACTGTCCTGTTGTAGCTAGCGATGGCTTGTATTGAAAAAACTTTTGCTGCAGATTATATTCACGCTAATGAGTACTCTAACCACTCTAAAGTACGCTCGCACGTGAATAGATTGGAACAACCAAGCCAGTCCAACTCAGTATAACGCAACATGTAAAGCGTGTCGGTCTTGACATTGTCTTAGCGAAAAACATACTTTCTGCAGATTACTGCACTAATACTCTATGTGTCAAATAAGAAGAGCCGTTGGTAAAAGTACTAGCTTCGATTTCACGAAAGCCTTTGATCAGTCAGAAAATTTAGTTTTTTTAGAATTGTGGCCGATTCGATTATATGCTTGAATTGAGCTGCTTTTAATCTGAGTATTTTTGCCTTCATAGAATGTTCCTGAAATGAGATATAAGCTTCTCACAACTGCTCTCTTTTTCTAAATTTTTGATAAAAATTTAACAGAGGTCGTAAGCTTGGCACCAAAGTAAATCAAACTGTACCTACCATCAGACAGTGGTGTATGCGGCATTGGTAAAATAGAGGGAATATGCACTCAAGAGTGGAATATTACCACAATAGCTGCATTAAGTGGAAGGCTATCGGGCTCAAACTGGTAACCTTCAGACTCAAAAGCCAACACTCAAACCTCCGTGCCATCACGGCACAAAGATTTCGTGAAGGACTCCCAAAGTCCTTGGTATTACGAGACGTAACCCAGAGGTGGGTAAGGGGAAATTCATTAATTTTTTTTATTTTTCGGCTTAAGCCTTCATCAGTGTGAGAGATATATTTATTACCTCAAAATACACAGTGCTTTTCATATATGTGTCAAGAGTGGAGCATTACCACAATAGCTGCACTATGTGGGAACCGACCGGGCTCAAACTGGTAACCCTCAGACTCAAAAGTCAACACTCAAACCTCCGTGCCATCACGGCACAAAGATTTCGTGAAGGACTCCCAAAGTCCTTGGTATTACGAGACGTAACCCAGAGGTGGGTAAGGGGAAATTCATTAATTTTTTCGGTGTTTCGTCAGTGTCTTCATCAGTGTCAAATATGTATATTTAATACCTCAAAATACACAGTGCTTTTCATATATGCGTCAAGAGTGGAGCGTTACCACAATAGCTGCACTATGTGGGAACCGACCGGGCTCAAACTGGTAGCCCTCAGACTCAAAAGCCAACACTCAAACCTCCGTGCCATCACGGCACGAAGATTTCGTGAAGGACTTACAAAGTCCTTGGTATTACGAGACGTAACCCAGAGGCGCGTAAGGGGAAATTCATTAATTTTTTCGGTTTTTCGTCAGTGTCTTCATCAGTGTCAAATATATATTTAATAGCTCAGCAATATT
>JANTCA010002694.1:0-11190 GCA_024741275.1 Chironex yamaguchii | reverse complement strand
GGATGGATGGATGGATGGATGGATGGATGGATAGATAGATAGATAGATAGATAGATAGATAGATAGATAGATAGACAAATAGATAGACGGACAGAGATAAGGAGTCACATCTTGCATCTACTGCACACCCACAACTAAAATTCGTTGCGTTTAAATTATGTTACACTAGGACAGTCAAAACTAAAAAGATCCCCAGGATAAAGACTTTGAATGTCTTAACAAAAACACAAAATTTTCCTTAGTTATTCGCTTTCCCTGTGGATAAGTTGATATATGAAACAATTAAGGTCCATTTAAAGTACTTCTTGCTTTAAATCCGAACTCAACTTCTGGACTTTTGATTTAATTGTATAAATGTAAATACTTGCAAAAGAACACTATAACATGTCTACTATCGCTAGTTGGATACATTTTCCTCTCATTATGATCTCTCTTAGATCATGTTTTTGTTTTAAAATATGTTCTCCGTTGTATTTTTTGCAGAGTTTGCCGTTATACTTATTTTCGTGTGGAACACCCCCTCCCCCTGTTTTCCCTTCCACCCACTTGCGGGGATGACCTTCAAGCCACCAACGCATTAAAGAAATTTTTGTGAAGACAACTTATCAGCTATTAGCTCTTTGGCACCCAAAGCACCATTTTGGACTTACAACGAGTTATCATTTGACACCTTCGTGTTGACCACAACATAGAAATCATTGTGGGTCCTAGTTGCGTCTTTGGTTACTGAACACGCCCTTTTTCTTCGAAAGTACAAGAGTTCGCTTTGGACATTGCCCAATCACTGAAGGAGGACGACTCCCTTGAGACCACAAAAGCAAAACGGCACTTGGTTTCTTTGCTTAATACAGGAACAGAATCTGAACAGCGATAAAAAAGTTCGCGCCTTATTGCTAGATAAAGCACTTTGATTGGTCACTACAACAATAGAGCTGTGAGAAATTTTTGCATAAATTACAAGATAAAGTGCAAGCTGTGAAACGTTCGTTTTCATAGGGCGTTGTTCGAAGATTTCATAACAAGGATTTTCCGTTCAGTTGTTGGATGTCGTCTGCGTCTAGTACTACCCTGTTCTTTGCGTTTAAGCTGATATAGCGAGTATCTGTTTGGTCTTAGAAATGGCAGAAGTAGTCGAGAGTACAGAAGTTCGTACGGAAACCACTACAGAAGTAGTTGAAACAAAAACCGTCACAACGAAAACGACAGAGGATGGAGCTGTTGTGACTGAAGTTGTAGTTACCAAAACGGTTACAGAGGGTGGAGACGCTGATGAAAGTCAAACTGACAGTAGTACGACCGTGATAAAGGAGATAAAAGAAAATGGAGGTTCAGGGTCTGAACCAGTAGTCGAAGAGAAGCAAGAGGAAGGTGCTGCTGTCGAAGCTGCTCCTGAGAAAACTGAGGATACAGAGAAAGTGGAACAGGTCGAAGAGGAAAAGAAGGACGCTGACACGCCGCCCAAAGTTCTATTGCATCAGTTCCCGCCAGGTAGAAGTGTTGTAAGTTACTCTCTATTCTGCTTGAAGTTGGAGACACTATTACGAATGCATAAAATTCCGTACAGCAATATTTACAGTTATAAAATGTCAAAGAAGGGACTTATGCCATGGATCGAGTATAAGGGGGAGAAAATTGCCGATTCGAGCTTTGCCTGGGACCACTTGGTCAAAGCCTTTGAATTGGAAGTCGATGGACATTTGAATGATGAACAAAAAGCAACGAGTAGAGCTTTGCAAGTAATGTTGGAGGAAAATACAAGTTGGACATTGTCGTATCATCGCTGGATCAATGACTACGGTGAATGGAAGAAGTTGATACAACCCAATTCTGGAGGAGGGATAGCGTTCACTGTTGGGATGAAGATGTCACAACGTAAGATGAAAAATCTCTTGGAGGGGCACGGTATTGGAAGGCATGCCAAGGATGAAATTTTCACTATCGCCGAAAAAGATTTACGGGCTTTGTCAGGCTTCCTCGGTGAAAAGAAATTCTTGATGGGCGAACAACCAAGCTGCGTGGATGCAGTCGCATTTGGAATACTCAGTAACATATTGTATGTAGGAACGGAGTCTCCTCAATCGGAATTGATAAAGAATCATCTCACAAATTTAATTGCATATTGCGACAGAATGAAAGCAGAATTTTGGAGTGATTGGGATGAAATGGTTCAAGGCGACAAGCCTGAGCCAAACCTTCCGAAACGTCTAAGTTTCAGGAGATCAAAGAAGAAGAGCAAGGATAAAGAAAAGAATGAGGATGCCAGTACTCCAACAGAGGAAGCAAAAGCCTCTGAAGAGACAGCTGCAAAAGAGGAGGAGAAACAGGAAGCGACAAAAGAAGAGGCGAAAGAATCAGAAACGAAAACAGAAGAGACCAAAACAGAGGAGGCTGCACCCAGTTCTGAAAGTAAGGCCGATGAGACGTCTACCCCCCAAGTTAATGGCGAAGCTACTGAAGAGGAGAAAGCGAAGGCAGAGGCTTAGTAGGAATTTTAAGAGAAATTTAGATCATCCAGGTACGTTCCTGTTTAACGTTGCCCTATTTAATTATTTTGTTTTGATTTTCGGTAATATGATCACATGTTGCCCTTTAAATGTTCCCCGATTCCTATTGACCACTTATTAATGATAGACATCGTGCTAATTTAGAACACGAGATGAGTCGAATTAGTCATCAGAAGTCGAATTAGACTCGATTTTGAGAAGACGGCTGAAGTTAAGCAATCGCAAACCCTCGTGTTTTCGCCAGGTCAAGATTTCAGGTGTTAGATGAAATAACTATTCTCTAGTTGTGTGTCCGATGGCTATAGCATGGCTATATCTCGCCCGTCGTGTGTAGACAAGGGTGTGTTGTAAATGTGGTATGGGTTGCCACTTAGAAAACACTGATACGTAGAATAAACAGTTACAAAACTCTAATGTAAACATCCGAATATAAATCTGAAATTCAAGACGTTTCACGTGTGCAACCCTTTCGCTGTTGTGTCGCTCGAGTAATTCCCCGCTTGCTACGGTCAACTTGTATCTATTTTCCAGGTTAATTAATGCATGTCCTGCCAAAGTAAAGCTTTATGTTTTGAAGTCAATGTCGGCAGAGGCGGAGTGGAGAGATTTTTCGGCCATTTCTCGATGAAAATTGCGAACGTTTAGTTAAGGTGTGGCTTTTTCTACAGTCGAGATTTGCTTGTAATATACTCATAAGATGTCTTAATTCGCCTTGTTTGTTTCATTTCCTAATTAAAAAGAGAGGAAATGGGATTCTGACATTTAGTTCAAAGTTGAAAACGGGCTTGAAGGCCAACGATAAGTGCCTTTAGATCGTTTTTCGGAACCGCCATGTCCGACTATTGCCATGTTTTTTGTCCTGAAATCAATGGCTTGATCGCTGCCATGTTTTTTGGTGTAAAGTGTAAGACAGCCCGTCGTTTATGGCTTTTTCGCAAGAAAGTGTTGTGGCTTAAATTTTTCTGAAGTATTTTATGAATTTTTCGTTGAAATGATTTGACCCTTCAGTCAGTTGCACTGTGTGTGTAATAGCATAAAAAGCTCGCAACTAGATTTAGGCGTGTCCACCATTACTGTCAACTGTCTAAGGAAGTTGTCAACCCTTTTTATTTTCATAGCCAACAATTTAGATGAACTTGGTATGATTTTGGTGTTTTATGGTATTGTAAACAAGGCCACCTCGTCATGTCTGACTAGTATGCAAACGCTGGTTTGTCTGGTTGGCTTTGCCGTCTTTTGTAGCTTTCTCTCTGGGATAAGGTGAATTTATCCGTCGCGCATTCCACGGAGAAAACAGTCTTTCATTTTCCATGCAATAATTAAGAGACAGATAACTTTCACAAAGCTCAAAAGGATTAATGAAACTCGCTTGAACTGACCTTTGGGTTGTTCTCTTAACATATCGTCCTTTTGTGAGGTACGAAGTTATGGGGATCAAAAATATCTTGTTTTGTGGTTAAAATGTAACCAGAGGAAAGAATTCAGTATCCCTCTACTTTCTCGCGGTTTAACTTATCGTTGATTTTATCTGTTAAAGAAGTAATTTCAACGACCCTTCTTCCATATGGAGTCAGTGGTCCGTCAACCCAGTCTGTGTCTCGAGGTGACCACGTGCTCATTGTTGTCTCCCTATTCCAGCATGTTGTAAGAGGGCTGTCAACAATTCATAAAACATTCCTATCAAGCTTTCAACAAGTGTCTCTCCGAATCAAGGTCTCAATTCACATGGTTTCCTTGGCTTTGTTGTAACTGTTACTATCTAACGCCTTGAATCGTGTACAGGATTCCTAGTTTAGCCTTTCAACGGTCGCCGAGAACGATGGCATTGCGAGTGCCAAGTCTTGTTTCCTGGCTAGGATGTCACAATTAGGTTGGTTACTTAAATGCTCATCCTTCATAGTGCGTGTTGGCCTGTACAAACAGTGATTGTACAGACAGACAGCTGGCTGTATTGGCGGTTAATTTACAAATAGCTTGTTTGATTTTCAACAAATGTTTTCAGCTGTCAAAAAAGAGGCTTTTAGATGTGCACGTTTGACGATATTGTATTTGGTTGTACAATTGTCTGGATTAATTTGGTTGAGCTGGTAACTGGCAAATTCGAGTTAATGATCTTCAAGCCCCTGTGGTTGTAATTTGAGCACGTTCGCGAGGCCCCAGACGTTGATAGTTTGCTTGGATAGTCAACTGTCCGACATGAGATGCAGACCACCATGCATGCGTGCAATTGTACTGTTGTCATGTGTAGTACACTGATGCAACACAAGAATTTAAGTTTGTTGAGTAGACATTGTTGAGGAAAGTATTCTAGTGCACTTTTGTTTTCGTCTGGAACACACGTAGCCAAAGTGCAAGTTGAGCAGGCCTGTACGACTATATTTCTATTGAAATCACCCTCACGGGGTCGCTTTCTGCATATCGTTCAGATATCGTTCTCAACAACCGGTTTTTCTGTGCGGTGCTGGTAAAGGTATTTTCAATCTTGAACTTCAGCTTTGTTTTCAAGTGGCCCAATGCCCCGGTTTCTCATTATGGACGTTCACGATCAAGTGGTAAAGTGCTGGTACCAGTTATCTGTTTTTGATCAACGAGAAAACAAAGACCTAGACGGGTGTTGCCACCAGCACGGCAATCGCTACGTACTTATTCAGCAAAGGTCTCGCGCAGACCAGCCGGCTTAATTAGAAACTCTTTTCTTTAACATGTTTCCATTTCATCTTTCTCGACGGAATTTCGAATGTTTGTCTCGAGTGCCTGCTTAAGGTGACCTTGTTTTGACCCTTTGTCCTGTTCCTGGTTGCGATGTCAGTCATTTGTGTAATCCCTGATGGTATTGCGTCATTTTTAATTCTCAAAAGTGAAGTGGTCTCAAGGCGGTGTTGAGGATGTGGGGCACACATCTTAAGTCACGTGAGCGAGTTGAACGTACCAGTCATTGGATTGCCCTTGTTTAGTCTAATTGCTTCCAGTGCGTCCGCTCGATCCATTTCATGGTGGAAAAAAAGATTGGGATTTTGGTTTTAATTTGGCTTTTTCGGATAGAGAGCTATTTTTCTGCTCATTAGATTAATATCAAACGCTTTGTGTGAACATCGCTCAGGAAGTTGTGGAGTGACGAGGGGACAAATTTGGCCTTGGAAGACATTTTCCTGTAATGCCTTTATGGTTTTTCTTTCAAGGTGAAATAGAATTGCGTTGCTAATCACAATATATGCAGCAGGTCGATGGGGAAGACATCCTCCGACTTCATAACTCAATGAGCACGTCAGCGCCTGTAGTTTCCGAGCTTTTAACATGTTATTCCTGTTTTCTTTTTTTGTGTAGCATTTCCTGTCATCTTAATTTCGTGGCTAGTTCAATGCAACGTGGAAATTTAATATAGCAGAGCTATGATGTTCTTTAGCGGAAGAAAGACTGAAGATCATGCAGCGAGTCGAGGAGGAACATCTCTAGACAGCAACTGTTAGTTTACATTTTTACCGTTGTGTCACTCGGATCTAAGGGTGACTAATTAGTACGCGTAACGCATCAAGGCATTCTGCCTTAAAAACTTTACTGTTCCAAATAAAGGAATATTGCTTAAGAATAGATCCTACTAATTTCTTACAAGTAGTAAGTAGACTAACTCTTATTGCGTTCGTAAAGATTTGGGGCAGTTTCTCCCGTGCACCTCAACTAAGCGTTTGTTATATGCACTGTCAGCAAATATGGACGTTCTACTGCGATGCTCATCAGTTGCTTTACAAACTCTGTCCCAGCGGGACTTCAGTGGATGAACTTGGTATTGAATATTCGAGTCGTCAGAATGACGAGTCGGAGCTTCGAGCTTAATTTTCGTGACAACTACGAACCATGCATTCAGTATCGTCATAATAGATAATAGATAACATTTTCAGGGGTTAGCGTTCCGAGGAGAAGACAACCGACTATGATTCCTTGGGAATTTCCATGTCCATGATAATCGCTGAAGACGGCTGAATTGGACCAGACCATAATGGAGTCTGGTGCCTACCAGGCCCCAGACCTTGTCAGCGGTTCGCTTACTCCTGACGATGTTCCAGATAATAGTAGGACTTGTTCCCCATGAGTTTGGCAAAATTGTTTTTAATTGCAAATATGATACTTGTGAATTGTTAGCTTTTCTTAAACATTCATTATATTTTCTGATTAAAGTGGAGTTGTTCAGTTAACTTTTTTGTTTGTTATGCGAAAACTTCGACTTTCCTATCAAACTGTGTCGTGTTTATTGTGTGATATGTTTGGCTTCTGTAGATGGTTTCAATCTTAGGTTTGGGGAAATACAGGTATCTGCTTTGTGACTGTATCTCTGTGTCCTCAGTTTTCTTCTTTAATATCCTTTGAACTGCTGGGATTTTGTAGAATCTCGTCCCAGTTCAGGTACTTTATAGTCGCTTTGCGAGTCTCGTAATTTCACGAGCGATTTTTTTCTCGTTTGACATTTATTTGAACGTTGTGGCAAGTGAAATGGAGGCCTGCATTTGTACCGCGGTTTTAACAGACATGGAAATACAGTATTTGAATTTGAAATATATCTGTTCAAAGATGTTCACAAGACGAAACGTTTTTATACGGTTAGAGAATGGATTTGCTTCGTTGGCATTGACACCGTCTGGTTGCTAGTTGACGCACCATGGTGAATAAATGTAGCCTATGTCGGCGGATTGGGGTTGTCTTTATAGCCCCAGTCACCCAGTTGAAGTTTCAAAGTTATCCCTAGTTTTGCGCCTACGTTAAGAATTGCGTTTTATAGCTTTGTTAGTAGGCTCATTCTCGCAAACGGCAGATCTGTTTTGACCCGTACTAGCAGAAAAATATAACAAGGAACTCAGTAAGGAATTTAGTACTTCAGGGTCTCTTGAACTTGTGTTCGGGCCGGTATATATCACCACATTGGCACCACGGTAGGGGGGCTACCGGTCTTACTTATGCGTAGCACGACGTTTTGCTGAGATCAAGGGCTTTCATCTCGTTTGTGGTATGCACGTTTTAATTTTAGTTCACTTGTCTACAAACAACTGGTTAACGGTATCTTTGGTACAAATTGCACCATGCTAGGCAACTGCCACCACCAAAGAAATGTCGGCGTGACTATTTTGTACAAGGATGTGCGTAAGCACCATGCCATACTCAACGGAAAACAACGTGGAGCTTTAGCTTAACTTTATTGTTTCTTTTGTTGTTTTTTGTCAACTAGTGTGTTCTGCTTTGGAGATTTCATTGTGGCTTAACACGTGCCGGGTGCAAACGAGTTATGGTTATATGATCACGTGTTAGTCATGGTCCAAAATGCTGGCCAGTTGGTGTTTACAAAGCGGAACTATTGGATGACTAACCCCACAGCCTACATTTGCTCGCAACATTAAGTGAATAGAGATAGTAAAACAACTAGAACATCGAAACGGCGCCTTGCGAAGGTAGATCGTAATCATTAGATGGTCATCACTTTCTTAAGACGGGTCTTTAATCACGTAGTACAACGATGACACCGGTGACTCGCGTGAGGAGTTGACGCAAGTTGAGATTGTGGTGTGGCGCATAGTTGATTTCGGAGGGGGTTTTGTTCCAAATCGCTTGCCCCAATTAGGTGAAGGGGAGTTGCCTACTTACTGTAGTCTGAAAACGTGGAGTGGCATGCATCACATCCGCCGTGCTTGTAGGAAATGGTTCTATGGGAAGTTCGTTCACTGCAACAGACAACACGTGTCCACACTGGATTCTTGTCAAATTGACTAGTCTCCATTCCGTTGGTTGGAATGCCTTCAGGCCGAGATTAAGGGTTAACGTGAACGACCAATCGCCAAGCAATATTGTAAGTAGCTGTAAAGAGCGTTGGTAATATAAAGACATTTGGTACGCTTGATTGATATAAGGTAAACTGCGAGTGTCTTGATTTCAACAATGCCCTCTGGCTGTCTCGAAAGTCTGCCACAGTTGTTTTTGTTCTCTCGGATTCATGCAAGCTACAACAACAAATTTCATTAATGCTTAGTGGGTGTGAGCGGAACAGGCCTCATTGCTTTGTTGAAAGATCAACATTGAAATTAAGGTTTAGACAGGATGTCCATTATCTGTCAAACAGGGGATTTTGAATTGGACTTGCAAAGTGGCATTCTTTGCCGCGTTTCATAGCAGTTGAAGCCTTCTGTCAAATGCCTTGGCATTATGGACTTTGTGATAATCAATTTCCTCGTCAACTTCCTGTTGGAAGATGCTGGGGTTCTAGTAAAGCGGGAGTGGTAAGAGAAGTTCTGATCATGTCTTGGGTAGTTCTCTCAAAGGGTAGTTGACCCGTTGTATCGAAGTCTGATCCGAGAGGTAATAACAGCAAGAAGCAGTGTATGTAAAGTCGCATCGGTACTATGGCGATCAAAAAGTTGTACTTCTGTCTCGTGCCGCATGGATCGTCGAGTTCAGACCCATGCAGTTGCGACAGGTGATTTTATTCATCTAGAGAAGATTTGGCACGTTTTTCAATGAAAAATGGGGACTACACGGACTTGGGATTTGAGCCTGAACTAAGTGTTCCAACCCCCCAAAATGTGGTGCTATGGGCCAAGTTTATAAATGAGTAATGAAATGTAAAATTTGTATCTTTACCACCCTTTTTTAAGAGTAGTACGATTCATTTGAGAAAATTCGCCCCTTGTCGAGTCAGTGTAACTTTCTTATCGTGCGTATAATGCGAACGCTGCTGCCTTTTTTATTCAGGGATTTATGAAAGGAAGTGACCTCGTTTGCATTGCAATGTAATATCCCAAACATAAGTTGTAGACCACGGTACTTGTTAGACTAATGTTGGCTTAAAGGTACTTTATATTTGTCGTTTCTTGAGGCATTGCTTGAAGTAGAAGTATTGATCGATACGCAGATGAATCAATATCCCAGTTTCCAAACTTTATGCAAAAGGCCTTAACGAGGCTATCTGTTGCAGTGCATCAAGTTAGGCAATCCTGCAACTGGCTTCCCGTATGCCTTCCAAAAAACACAGAAAGGTAAATTGCATCACGTCAGTAATCATCCTGATCTTTTATGAATATCGAGCGAAAACATGATGAATCTAATGCATTACTTTTGTCAAGTGAAACAAGATAAACTTTTACTACCAACTCCCCAGAACAGCTTCACCGGGTAAACAAGAGGGTAAGGGCCTCCGTAGTACGAGCATACCCCACCTGTAGGCTGTTAACTTTTTAAACATTGTCGACAATTGACATTTCAGATTGTAGAGTTACGAATTTTATGAGCATTAAGGGATTTCAATACATTGTCCATAACTACTGTCACAGAATACAAAGATACGTATCCCTCTATACTGTGTTGCAATATAGCACGCGGTAATTTGGATGTCCGGATTCTATAAATAGCTTTCACAAAAACTGTCAAGTCTTTCCACAGAAACAAACGGCTGATAAACAGCTCGACAGAAAGGAAATGTTGAAATAGTTTCGAGTTAAAAGGACAACTGGTGAAGTTCCTTGACTCTCTCGGTGTTATGACTCTCTCATCTTTGTTAGCTTGTTTGTGTTAGCAGAAGTGGAGATTGAGTTGTAGCCATTATTTATATTGTTCCACTTTTTGGCAGATCATCTACTTAATTTCTTTAGCTGGAGTACTCGGCAAATGTGTTTTCGTAAGCAAGTTACCTACATCTGATCACAATTACATTGTCTTATCATGACCTATTTCGGTTTAGATCAAACAGAAAATTCCAAGCAATACGAGGTGTTCTCTATGTTTGTTCACGTTATCGTGTTGTAGGTGTGTTTTATGATAGTCATTAAATGGAAAATTTTCCCCAAGAATTCTTTCTAACATACTTCTTAATCAAATGCACTTGCAATCTTGTCATTATGAGGTTCTCCAGTTATTGTATGAGCCCCACTGGCCAACCCATGGTTAGTCTTAGCAGTGTGATCAATCACGCAACAACATTCAAGTAGTCGTACGGTGGAAGCTCCAGGAAAGGCCTGCCTACTTCATTGAAATCTAAAAGCTAGAACACGTAGCAATGCATTATCCACATTGACCAGAGTCTTTCAGTCCTGCTTAAAGTTATTCCACTTCAGGAAAGACCTTTTGTTTTATTGCAGTGAGAATCTGTAAGCCAAAAACATAGTTATACAAGGTCTGCAATGAACATCTATAAGCCAAAAATACAGTTATACAAGGTCTGCAATGAATATCTATAAGCCAAATATATAGTTATACAAGGTCTGCAATGAACATCTGTAAGCCAAATATATAGTTATACAAGGTCTGCAATGAATATCTATAAGCCAAAAATATAGTTATACAAGGTCTGCAATGAATATCTATAAGCCATAAATATAGTTATACAAAGTCTGCAATGAATATCTATAAGCTAAAAATACAGTTATACAAGGTCTGCAATGAATATCTATAAGCCAAAAATATAGTTATACAAGGTCTGCAATGAATATCTATAGGCCAAAAATATAGTCATACAAGGTCTGCAATGAATATCTATAAGCCAAAAATATAGTCATACAAGGTCTGCAATGAATATCTATAAGCCAAAAATATAGTTATACAAGGTCTGCAATGAATATCTATAAGCCAAAAAATAGTTATACAAGGTCTGCAATGAATATCTATACGCCAAAAATATAGTTATACAAGGTCTGCAATGAATATCTATAGGCTA
>JANTCA010002693.1:0-11191 GCA_024741275.1 Chironex yamaguchii | reverse complement strand
GTGCTCGAAAGTTGCATGCTTGTGCATAGTTTATTGACGATATATGTTGCCTCAATGATGGAGGTGAATTCGGACAAATCATACAAGGAAATATATCTCGCCGAATTGGGGTTAAAATGTGATCACCAGGGCTCACATGGCACCTTTCTCGATTTGGCTATTGTTATCGAAATTGGATTGTTTGTGTATAAATGGATTGTTTGTGTATTCGATAAAAGGGATGATTTTCCTTTTCACATTGTTTGCACGCCAAAGAGAGAAAGTAACATTCCTTCTTACATATTATATGGCACAATTTTATCCGAATACTTGTGCATCGCTCGATCCACTCTTCAACTTAACAACTTTCTTCCACAAAATTTAATAACCCACATATCATTTCACAAATCTCCTTCGAATAATGACGATTTATGATATATAATTCTGAGTACATATAATTTATTATAGAACGATGGATTCCACGATTGAAGTCGACTGTGAAGTAAGAAATGCTACGAAAAGCAGTATTATCTTTAAAAAAGCTTCAATTTAGCTGCTTTGCGAGTATAAACCAGTGACAATAGACTTAAAACTGCAAGAAAGGTCTGCTCCCTACCTTTTAAATTTTATTCGAGCCCTCTTTTATTAATCGTAGAGGTTCTTGTGGGTCTTACTAGTGCGCCATAGATAGTATTCCTACGGAAACAGTTAGGCAAGAACAGTCCATAGAAAGCAACACTACCCCTTGGAAGTCTGTAAGAATTATGAATCAGCAGAGAAAGTTTCCTTAATTGCATAGAGAATTGTAACAAACTATTTACAATAAACTTTGATGGCGTTCATGTTTTGGCTAGATCTGAGTTCGTACTCTCTGATACTACAACTCACGAGACGACGTGAGTTTTGGCGCCAAAATGGATGCCACGTGACTAGCACACAGATCCCCCAAAAGAGGGGACAGGATTCAAGAATCAAGTCCAAGCATATTCCCTTCCAAACAAAGTCCGTACCACTTGGTGTTAATGATAATGAGGATAGTGTCTTGTCAAAAATCAGTAATGCTTTTTGTTTGACACAAAAAGGTTTGTCTAGTCATCGAGGAACGGAATGGAATTTGTGTGAAGAAACACAAGGCATTATCTAAAGAAATGAATTCAAAATATCAGTTGCAAACTTCCAATATAGACGTTACACATCAAGCTGCATTTCCTTAAAATGAAATGTTTATTATTCCCCATCGCACTTATTTCAACACTTCAGACTATTAATGTTCCACCCCCTTCCCTCCCCGGTGGTTCTAATACTCACAATGGTACCTTTCTGACACCACTCAAGATGGCCACCATAAAAGAATTTGCCTCCGTTATCGCTAACTAAATCACAAGGAGTTAAAGCTCTAGCGCCTCGCTTTTATATCATTGGTCGCAAACCACAGCTTCGACGCCATCTTGCTAATTTGGCAAGGAAGCTTTCACGCGGCAAAACCGCAACCTTTAACAATGGATTGGGCTCGAACACAGGGGAACGTATTCGAGAGTGCAGCCATCGAAATAAAAGGGGGATTTTTCAGATGCAGCTCCAAACACGAAAAAATAGCTCTGGTTTGCACATGTGCCGAAAAGAAGAACGTTTGGGGAAACTTTGGGCCAAGGAGCGACAAGCGTCTGGGAGCAGTAGTCTTTACAAGACCTGCCCCCTTTTCAAGCGCTCTGATTGGTCAGTAATTAGGTATAATAGGATATGAAGGGCAGATTGTGTGGAGGAATAGTCGTTGTGATTGTGCAATGGTAAAATTAGATGAAAAATTGAAAGCGTCGAAAATTCAAGCAGAAAATAGGGCTTACTCATAGAAATGTTAAAATTACCATAAGTCAATTACAAAGTTTAGGAGACTCTATTTGGAGTTCAACAGCTTGGAGTTAATATGCTACGTCGTATGTTCTTAACAATAGACTTATGGTAAAGATTTGACCAAGGTAAAGATTTCTAGCAAGCCATTACAAGCAATTACGCCAAAAAGCTTGATCGTTGGACATCGTCTTCCAATTGTCCTAGAGGCACGAAAGGAATTGTTAGAAGACAGTGGTACTCATTTAAGAAATGCCATCTGGAAGGGAAAACGATACTTTCTGGCAGTGATGGCAAGATGATTATCTACTAAGCTTATGGGGACATCTCATGTGCAAGTCCTCAGTGAATGCGTATTCATGTTGCAGACATCGTAATAGACAAAGACAAATCTTTACATCGAGGATTACGGAAATGGGGAAAAGTGGTAGAATGTTCACATGGAAGACTTTTAACGAGCGGTCACTGCACAAATTATCAGGGGACAAAAACAAGTTATCAAACAACCAACACAAACTATTTATCCACAGGAGTTGTCTCAAGCGGGAATTCATTCCACAAATCCCTCTATGGAACATAAGAAGCCATAAGTGAAGCTCACCCTGCCCATGCTAAACGTGTAAGGCTTCTTATTGAGCAAAGTTTGCATGAATTGAAGAAAAGGTACTGACCTTTCTATTGTACTTTTTCTATTAAATTATTAACTGATCTTCATAAATTTCATGTCGGCGAAGATTCCACCTACGGCAGTGCTGGAAATGGTATATGCGGCCAACGAGTTAAAACAATCCAAGTCGTATACTGTGGCAATTCATGTCATCTATTGCGAGACAGGAGTACATGAACAAGGCTGGAGCACACCCTTAAGGCAGGGGTACACGCTCAAGGCAGGGGTACACGCTCAAGGCAGGTATGCGCAAGCCTGGAGTACACGATCACGGCAGAAGTACGCGTCCAAGGCAGGCACGGACAAAGCTGGAGTACACAAACACGGCAAAAGTACACGTAAAAGGCAAAAGTACACGTGCAAAACAGGAGTACACACGCAAGGCAGGAGTACACACGCAAAGCAGGAATACTCGTGCAAGTACAAGGCTGGAATGTACGTGCGAGGCAGTAGTAGAAACATCAGAGTCAGCCGGTAGAGTTTGCGATGCACCAAGATTACATGGTATCAGCTTCACACGAACTAAGTCATGAGCTGCGAAAATTTTGCACTATTCTGTTTACCACTGCAAATGACAATTTGCTTCCTTTTGCGTTGCTTCATCCAGCACAAATTACATGTCGCTACCTCATTGGGTGCATCATTAGTTGTGATCCGAGTATTGTAAATAAGCAGATGTGCATCGTAGATTGTCAACATGTAAACCGGCGTGTATAACACTCTGAGAAAGCGAGACCAGTTTTATGCATCCAAATAGAAGTCAACAAGAACGAGAAGAAAATGGACCAAAACATTACCTTGCGCTTATTGACTTCTATTTCTACACCTTTCCAGTAGATATCTCAACTTAATGTTAATCAAATTGCAGAGATAAACTCTATGATCAGATAAAGAACAAGAATGAAGAATGTCTAACTTCCCCCAAAATGAAAAACACCCTATAATATTTGATCACGGGAATTCAAAGTACAATACCTACCAAAAGTCTTGGAACACTAACGACAATTCTTCAACTCGCATTCATTCATCCCCCCTTTCCCCTAAAAACAATGTTGTCGTGCTGCAAACCAAAACCATGACGTGTCAAAGGAAAAAAATGCAAAAATGAGGGAAAATATTGGGGTGTTCGAGTACTTTTGGTAGGCATTGCATGTCTAAAGAATGACATAATTACCGACGGTAATAAAAAGTTGGGTCATGGTCATCGTACAGAAGTAAACTTGATCCTATCTAACCTATAACATCATGTAGTCTAAAAATCAGTTTAAAATACACTGCTATTCAGACATGTCACTGTCACCACCAGTTGTTCGCGTTTCCTTTTTCCGTTTCGAATCTTCGTCGGATAATTCGGTGGCATCTCGATGGCTTCCTTTCCTTTTACGGGAGGTGGAATCATCGACACTTCCGTCACTCCGATGATTCTCTTCCTCTGCTTCTGCAAAGTAAATAGACACCATAAAAAAACAACAAATGTCTTAATATTGGGCTAAAGTAACTTACTAATGCTCAAGTCAAACGTCTGCTATTTTACTCGTCGATTCTAATTCTTCTAATTGATGAAAAGAAAGACGTTTAACTTGATTGAGTGCCACAAAATATGATATAAAAGAATGAATTGGATGCCGCAGTATCAATCTAAAGTAGCAAGAGGTTTCGCTCTACCACCACACTTAACTTTATACAAGTAAGCGCACGACGGCCTTGATGTTTGACTGGCCTTTAGTACTGCCTGCAAACTCCGACTTTATTTGCCAGTAGATGGAAAGGTTACAAGTCGAATTACTGACACATTTTCGATTTTAACAATTACTTACCACTGTTAATGTTTTTTTACATCACACGACAACTATAGAAAAGCACTGGTTGTCCACAAAGGAAGCGTCATCTTAATACGGAGGCCTCATTAATGAAGGAAGTATCAATTCGAAGGCTGGCATCGAAGCAGCTTATGCAAATAAGCAGGGCACACAGGGAAAATGGTGAAGTTTACTGGCATGGCTAAGGCTAGCATCTCTACCGGCATCTCTCATCCTTTAACTTCGTATAACAAGTTCGTATAACAAAAATTGTCTTGACAAAAAAACGCTATTCGAGGGCGCGAACTAGGCTAATTTTGGACTACTGTCATTGCGACATATTTGCTTCTCCTTGAAAAAGATTTATGAAAACAAAAACTACAGGCTATGGCTTAATTCTCATCTTGAAATCCTGTACCCTAATGTGTAGGTATTATACCCAACATATTGTAGGGCCAGAGGGTTGACGACATGCAAAATGTGTGGAAATACGCGAAACTGGCGACAACATAAATTCCGTCAGAATGATAACACCATCTTTTTTCTTCCCTGTCTCGTGTTTCATTATGCAACCAACACCACATAAAAGTTGCCAGGCACTATGTTCAGCTCTACTTTTATATACTGAACCTATACTGTATCCTCCCTTACACTTCAAATTCTGCTATGTTGTCTGTTACTGTATTCTGACGAAGTTATGTGATCAACATAACACAAAAACCTTTATAGATGTCAATTTTACTTAAAACAGTTCTGAAGTTTTGTACTGTTAGGAAACTTGTTATACTGAAATAGTTATTTTTTCTTTCTTCCTCTTGTTGCTATATTAATCCCATTACCTTATCAATACATCAGTAAATCACACTTCACACTTCATCAGGATCATTTTAAAGCATCAAAAGCGTTCACAATTGACATTTAATACACATGCAAAAGATATCAATGATAAACTGTCAAAACAACAGAAAGTTGTTTCAGTGTAAACAGCTATAAAGACAAACAGCAACAACACAAATTGCAGGTAAACAAGATTTTCCAGAAAAATCTTAAAACTCACAAAACAAATATTTACTTTCTCTGCATCAAAAATACCTTTGATAGAGTTCGGTTCCTCATCAGACAGCGACCCTGATGCACTTTTTGTACCTTTTGAACTACGACCGTGATCTTTGTCTCTGTCTTTCTCGCGCTCTTTATCTCTGTCTCTGTCACGCTCTTTATCTCTGTCTCTGTCACGCTCTTTATCTCTGTCTCTGTCACGTTCTTTGTCTCTGTCTCTGTCACGTTCTTTATCACGATCCTTGTCACGATCTTTGTCCCGATCCTTGTCACGATCTCGATCTCGTTCCTTGTCACGGTCTTTGTCCCTGTCACGATCCCTGTCACGATCTCTGTCTCGGTCCCGATCTCGATCACGATCCTTCTCACGATCTCTATCTCGACTCCTTTCCTTCTCTTTATCCTTCTTGTGTTTCTTCCGACTGGGATGAAAGAAAAACAAGAAATGATCTTGACAAAATAAATCCCAGATTACGCTATAACCCTACTTTGAAATGCCAGAAAGAGAGGTAATAGAATCCGGGGTCATGACGTATCCACTTCTGACTTATCCAATATAGCTGTATAAATGTTGATTGTTTTCTCTCAGAAAGAACCATAAAGTAACAACTGCTATATTCTACTCACTACATACTACGCCACGGAGTTCAAGATTTCCATACCGTGTCAGGTATGTCTAATAAGGCTCAAATTAAGATCATAGACCACAACCTTGACTCTTAAATAATACTAACCAATGATTTAAGTTAGTAAGTACCCTTGAAATCACGATTTTTGTACTAAAATACAGTTAAAGTGTCACAAAAACATACCTACGATTGCATTCATTTGACATCCATCTGATTCATTTAGCTTTTTTGGTTCAGGCTTATGTCCGATCCCCAGTATTCCATCTCAGTAACCTATGCATCACGTACAAAACCTAAGTTGTATTCTTAATGAACGTGCGGGTTCGTAATTTATGGGTCACGTTAGAAACCTTGGTCTCATGTTCGGAATTACGTTCGAGACCTAGGCATCATTTTTGAAACACGTCCGCCACGTTTGAACTCTTAAGTTTTATAACAATCTAGGCGCCACGTTTGCAATTTAAGGTCACGTTCAAAACCTTGATCTCATGTTCGAAATTTAAGAGACCTTCGAAACTTACGCGTCACTTTTAAAAACCGAGGTGTCAAGTTTGAAGTCTAAGTCATGTTCGAAATCTGTGCCAAGTTCGCATTTAAAGTGCCACACTCGAAATTCTTTCGTCGTGTTCGCAATCTGTGCGTCATTTTGAAAACATGTTACGTTTGAAATCTGATTCGTGTTGGAAATAGATGTGCCACGTTCGTATTCATCATGTTCGAAAGTTATGAAGCCTGTTCGAAGTCTTTGCATCATGTTGGAAAACGATGTGTCACGCTAAAAAACTATAAGGCATGTCTGAAACTTTTGCGTCACGTTATAAATTCATAACTCACCTTCGCCATTCACGCAGTAATTTTGCAACCTTAAAGTCACGTTCGTAGTTTGTGCGTTACGTTCTTAATACAAACTTTAAGTTCGCTATTTAGCAAGCTGTTTCGTAATACGTGAATGTGTGAAATTAAAAGGTGTAATTGACGGAACTGATATGTCATAACATAACGTAGAACATCCATGGCAGCAGAAAATTAGGTCAACAATAAGGCTATATATGTTAACCAAGTTATTCATACAATAATTCACATAAATATATGTATGAACTGTCTTTCACGAACATCAAGTAGCTATTTGTTGCCATACGTAGTCGTGCCAGGTGAGTATGTCATGTGAGATGGAATTAACGGTCGAAAATATTCGCGCCATTACCTGGAGGAGGAACGGCTAGGGGACCTTGAAGAGGACCGTTTATCTCGCTTAGCTTTGCTTCTCTTCTCATAATCGTCGACCGAATGAGATCTGGAACGTCCATTTTCCGCTGAACGAGATCTGGATCTCGAACGACTTCTAGACCGCCTCCTCCTTTAAGATAAAACCCCGAAACCAATGAGAGGTGAGTAGAGTATTCTAGACTACTGACCGTTATCCAACTCAACCGGTCAAACAAAAAAACAAACAAGCAGCGTCAGACACAAGCGCACGCGATTACAGACACACTACTTGTGCAACCCCCTAAAAAATTTGAAGTATCAAATGCTAAATGCATTAAAATTTAGAAATTGCCTACAAGTTTATGAAACTGACGTCTTCTGACCTCAAAATAATCGCCAATCGTACTTAACTGGAAAGACCAACGGAAATTCCTAAAAACTTCAGTCATCTAGCCCCTAATTGGCAATTCAACTAATTGGTAATTCAACTAATTGGTTGCGAGTCTTAGTCTACACACTGACGTGTTTTCATACTTACACGGTTATTATCAACCGCCATTTCTACATGCGGTACAGACAAGTCGATAAGAATTTAGTGCACGTGTTCCACCACTTCAAGGCTACGAGTGTTAGTGCACAACATTGTTCTATCTATGCATGCATGAACAAAGGATAGATCAGCCATCAACACACTCGGATTATCATCAGTGTGGAATGGGCAAGTGAAAGGGTGTCTACCCTACGTCATGAACGCAAAGCAAGAACCTAGTAACCCAACGGAAATTAACAACAAAGCCTAAAATAAAATGGTATTATGAAATGGCACTGAATCAAGAACAAAGCATATACTATACAAACTGCTAGGGTCTCTCATCACCACAAGCTTTACCATCATAGATACATGTTGTATCACTTTTGAAGGGATAGATCGTTGATGATCGAAACAAGGCAATAAGATCTACCGCGTACAGTTCAGTACGGATTAGGTTGAATTCTCTATTAAACCCGAGGGTTGTCGGTGCCGGTGCTCGCCTTTGATTTCAAAACCACGAGCCAGGCGTGCCAGTTGTACATTGGTGTCACTACTGCTATCCGCACAATCCTATAACTTGGCCCTGCTCACAGCCAGGTAGCCAAAATCACCGAGGAGTCAACGACAACGAGGCTCGGTGGACCCTAGTCAAGTAACTTTATGTTTCACGTGCGACCAAAACAAGAATTGGTATACCAAATAGGATTGGCAGTTCATCGTCTGAATTATTCCACTACTCAGAATGCTAACTATCCTATAAGCTTAGAACTTGCCTTGGTGAGAGACATGAAATGGTTCACGTTGACATGTCCGAGCTAAACTAGTTAACTCTATTTTGTAGCTTTTAAGTTTTGGGAGCCTATTATACAGTGTAATTTAAAAAATTCGAGCCAGATATGTGTATATGTGTGTATATGTGTGTGCACATGAGCGTGTATGAGTTTCGAGTGCGCGAGTGCGTGCGTGCATGAAGAATTTATTTGGACCTGATTTCCAACTAAATTCGATTTTCCCGCGCGTACCGATAAGCCTATGTAGTATGATTTTGTCAATTTTAAAATCAGCCAATAACAAATACCAATACTCCACGTAAATAAACTAGTTGGCAAAACTTACATGCCACCTCTTGAAGATCGAGAGCCCCCTTTATACCTCGGTGCTCTTGAACGGGGGGAAGGTGACCTTGATCGGGAATATGATCTCCTTTTCCGTCTTTCTCTGTAAAGTAAACATCGTTAACAGATTCAAAAACATTGAAGACAAAGACAAAATCTCAATTATGAGACAGACGGTTGCCATGTTCATTTTTTCTGTTCATTTTTTTCTTCTTCTTCCTCGTTCGCCGCCATCCATAAGTCAGGGGTCGCCAAAGCGGATGTGACTTCTCCACTTTTGTCCGTCACACAAGTCCTCCTCCAACACACCCACCTCAATCATATCTTCTTTCATTCCATCCAAGAATCTCCATTTAGGCTGGCGTCTCGTACTCCTCTATGAAATCTTCAGCATTTACATCATCTGCCACACGAACACACTTTTCTCGCAAGTACAATAAATGAACGACTGCGCAGAACATGGCATAACAGGCATCATGGAGTGCACTGACACAAGCAATAGGGCATACCTCGGGTGTACAGCCAATCAAGAGTTAACCTCAACATAAGATGTTACAATGCTCAGCCAACAGGTATCATTCATTTTCACAACGCAGGGAATATTCAAAACACCTGACGCATCAGATTAAATGCGTGTAACAATAATAACTTCAAAATGTAAGGCACAGATAAATCACAATTAGCTCATCTTTATTTTAAAGATGCGTTTGTTTCTTCACCCAAAAAACTCTAGAATGCAAGAGGCGGCGAAGAAAACTACTACATAAAACATTGCTCTGTATCTACTATAATTAAACTATATAAATTTCAGATACATAATCAAGGAATCTTTTTGTTATGCACTATCCTAAAGCGTGTACCATAAATAAACGTTTTGACTTCCTTGCATTTCATACATGCTCGAGTCCGAAATAATTTGGCATGATAACCAATTCACGTACGAGAACGATGTCCACTGAAGGGTAGCTTGGCATTTCGGAGAAAAATATGCATGTATTTCATGAGTTTAAGAGAAAAAATATTTACTTGATACTAAAGATTAAATATGCCCTAGTCGTCAACAAAAGCTGCAGTCTGATGTTCATTTTGTTTAACTTTTATTTCCGTAGCAACTCTACGAACTGACAAAAGTAAGAAATAAATTTATCGAGAAACGAACATTTGGGAAGAAAAAATTGTCTTGTTGTGTTCTGGAGATAGATTAAGTGATTTTTTTGTATATTAATTACTGAACCGAATCAGACTTTTAGATGCAAAGATCTAGACCAGTTATAAAACAGATGTGGTCCTGAAATGCAAAGAAAAAGGCTAGGTGGAAAACATGTAAAGAGAAGTCCTTCCGTAGCGAGAGAAGCGTGCCCTGATTGATTGATTGATTGATTGATTGATAAAAAGATCAGCTAACAACGATCGCTACGGCTTAGATTTTGCAATTTTAAGTGACATTGCAGCAGTAAGGTCTAACAGTATCCTAACACACCCAGTAAATGATACACCTTACTCAAAGTGTTGGGTATTACAATTTTATAGAAAGCAGCTAGAAATGTAAAGGAAAATACTTGACCTTCGTATAATATGAGGTATTTAGTGTCACTGATCACATTACACTCACATTTCCCAGTAAAATATGCTAAAACCACTTGGTTATTCATCCACAAATCTACTTAAGATTTCCTGGAAAGCCCAAAAGCATAATTATAGTCCTAATAACATTCTGAGGTAATTCTTTGCAGTAGAGCCAACTTTGATGGATAGTTTAAATCCACACTGAGTGCCAAATTTGGATCACAAATGTTTTAATAAGTTTGCAACCATTAGCACATATTGTTATCTAAGACACTAGGAGATTTACATGGACAACAAGTTCGAAACTCATACTCTGCAAGTTTACAGATTCATAATTAAACTTATGCCTCAATTACGCTTATTACACATGTTTTAATCCTAGTTATCATAATTTGCTTCATAAAATACTTTCTATAGAATCAACCGCAATTCTAAGGTAGATAGATACTGAACCAATTGCCATTTTCAATCCTAATTCAATGTCGAACTAAGAAGTGCATGTGCAATATGTTTGCGCGCATAAATTGGAGACGCTCTTTTGTCGAATTTGTGTTAAATTTTGGATAATTTAATTTAGCCCGACTGACATGCGATGTCGGAACTGGGCCTAAAATTTCATCAGTAAAATATAAAGACATGACTGTTAACATGTAAACTTTAACAGCCTCCTAAATTGGAATTGTAATAAGACGAAAGCATTGTTAGAGAATACTTAACATCGCCTTGAAAATTTGCGACATTGCGCTAAAATCATACTTAAAAGCTTTTTTCGTCTGACACTCCTCAGAGTA
>JANTCA010002692.1:0-11192 GCA_024741275.1 Chironex yamaguchii | reverse complement strand
CAACATAGCACAAACATGTGCATTCCAACCTATCAACAATATATTTCATACAGTGTGTTCCCAGTGGCAATAGTCACATTTCTGATCACGGACAAAAAACATTTTTGGGAAAGCTAGTAGAAAATTGAAAAGTAGAAACCTCAAACATCACTTACAGGATGTGAAGCTACATGCTTAGAGGTCTCTCATGTGTCCTATCTTGGAAAATTATTCTTCAGGCTGGGATCCTAACAGCTAGATCCAAGGTATAAAGAAGGTATAGAGAAGATCAGTCTGCTTTGGATCCTGGTTGTATGACTGCCCAGATGAAAAGGCTAGAAATACCAACACTACAGGACAGAAGAAGGCAAGCTCGACTAAAGTTATTATAAAAGATTGTAAACAACACTTTTGCTATTACTTTATGAAAATTTACCTCGAGTATGCTGAAGCCAATTTTTTTTCTTTTTTTTTTTTTGGGGGGGGGGGGCATGACTTGATTCCTTAAGGTCCTAAGCTTGAAAATTATGAAGATAAAAAAGGTTCAAATTTTATTCTTGTGCTTAATGGATTTCTCAGTAGCATGAGGGTTATAAAGATGTACGGCTAGCAAGACATTAAATGAAAACCTTCATGATTAAAATAATCCCATGCAAAATTTACATATTTCTGATGAAGTTTTCCATAATGCTCCACAAGTTTCATAGATTATCTTTAACAAACCCAAGGAGCTTATCAAAACACTCTTTTGACATCCTGAAATATGGGTGATGTCTTTCCTCATGAGGAATCAGTCTTTCCCTTAATGCCTGCAAAACAGAACAAAACTTCCTTGTTTGACAGCAAGTAGTCTCAATTTGCCTAATGTAATGCCTTTGTTGTCCTTTTTTGTACAATCGGAGGAAGACGTTTTCACAGTTTTCTCTTAGACACCATGATCACATCTGATCTCATCAGCTTACCTTAATACCTTAAGCATTTAATTTTACTATAAACACACTTTTCCTCAAAGGAATAACTATTTAAGTATAAGCTGAGTTTATGTCTACATCTGTCTTTTTACTTCCAAATTTTGGCATCTTAACACTTAATCTCTTTTCAACTTTGAATACTACTGCATTCTTTGTGCATCCAACATTTGCCAAACTGAGACAGTAGAGAAATACTGCTAACATCTTTTTTCCAAACAATTCCCAAAAATCAAGACCCATGTTTCAAGGCTTAGTCTCAATCCTTTTAATTCCAATGCTTTCTGTTGAGCTTTAAGGTTTCCAGTCAGACCTTCAATAAACGGTGAAAAATCATGGCCATAAAAGAGTGCTTTTAATTTAATGTTGTATGATAGTGCTTCAGACTTTTTTGGGAATGGCATGTAATCACATGTATGCCCTGGCACATGCCTGCGGCTTCCCAGGTGTGCAGAATATTGCATGCCCTGATTAATATAAAATGGAAGTTATTGCTATGTGCCACCACAGGCCATCTTGCACCTGGTTGGCTTCTGGTGTACAGTAGTTAGCACTCCTGCCATAATCCTCCCACGAAAGTGTGGTGCTTCCAGCAACATGATGAATTGTAATGGTCCAAACAGTGAACTCTGATATAACCAAACATGAATTGATTAATCAACTTTGAAATTTCTGTTAATCCAAACGGGATTTCTGACATTCCTATACATTGGCTGTACGTCCATAATAGAAAATTTCTATATCATACTTCCTCATGGCCAAAAAACAATGTCCAATCCCTATCAAAAGCTGTATCCAAATATGCAAAAACATTGTTTAGTTTCTTCTCTCTGGATAGGCATTTTTCCAATAGTTGTCTGGAGGTACAAATTTCATCTTTTATCACTGCAAACTGTTACCTTGTCCAATGTTTGCCTCTTATTAGCAAATCCTCTTTTAAACTGTATCTACCTGTAGTCATCTGTTGAGATCTTTTTGGTGCACCCATAATGTTTCATCAATCATGTGAACTTCTGGGAAATCTATAGGATTCTGATAATCAGTATATGTTGGTTAAAATTTCCATTTTTTGCCTTTGGTATCTATTTAGCTATTTCAAGCACAAAAGAAAAATTACCTAATCAACTACAGATTACACAGTTTATCTGCGATATATTTTATTTGCTCTGTCAAGTCAAAATGCAAAGAAAGCCTATGGCTTTCTGCCAGTGGTTTTATTAATGTGATGTCTACCTTTTGTGCTAGTACAAGCTGCTTATTATGTTCTAGTGTAAAAGGAATTGATGTCTTTATTGGTATACCTTTTGTTATTTATCTATACAGCTGTCAATGTCCAGCACATTCCCAGGCATTCTCTTATTCAGGTAAGCATGAACAGTACCTGTATATTTTGCAATGCTCAAAAATGGTGCATTTTGTACTCTTTGGTTTTAAGCTATAGGCAAAAGTTTCAGATGGATATAATGCTATGTAAAATAAATCGATATACAAGGCCAATTTTATTTGACAGATACATTTGTCAATAGCATCTGTTTGTTTCTTTGTATCTATGTGTTCATGAAATTGCTCAGGAATAATTGCCATCTTCAGTGCAATTTCTAATTATTTTATGGCAAATCGTGTACTTAACCAAGTAAATTCATAGCCAAAAGACTATTCTTTTTCAACATCTTTTAAGTTACATATTTAAAGACTGGATGGCCACATGCAGAAGATCTACTGTTCACCTATGTTGGCCAGAAGTGCTGAAACAATTCTTAGTCAGTTTATGTTTATAGCCTAGAGCCTGGTGAAATGTACTGACCATAGCTAGGAGAAAAAAGATTATGGAATGATCTTGGAACGTATGCTGTAATAACAAGTTTATCAATGCAAAGCTCATTGCAGAATTGTACTCAAAGCAACTTCTTTTGACTTCAATAAGAGAGAGCTCCCATTCTCAGTACCATTCAGCTTTTAAGTATTAAAATGAACAGAAATCTCTTATGTATGGGCTATATGCACATATGCATCCATTCTGTTTGAACTTTTGTTTGAATTATCATGATTGCAAATCAGATTTTCAAAGAACATATTCCATGCCTTTGAAAGTTTTCAGTTGGAATGAAATGTTGACATTTATTTTTAACTGTATAATGGTGATGTTTCACATTTAATTAATTATATTGTATGTGTGGAAATGATAATTAAGGTATGTAGTCATAGACCTTTGAATGCCATGTAATAATTAGCCTTCAAAAGTCAATATTAAAATAATGTTTATAATCTCTTGCCAGGTACAACGAAGGGTGCTTTGAAAAGTAAAGAATATGCATTTGAGGTTTGTAGTATAAGAAGTTATCTGTTTGTTAAGAATGCAATCATAATCTCTGAAGCAATACATATACAACCTTGCACCATGTGGCTCAGTCCCCTTGTTAAAGTGAAGATTTAAGTTTTAAGGAGAGCCCAGCTTCCCTTGCAGAATGCCTGTGTCAGGTTGGGTCATGTTCTAGGTTGGCAATCTAAACTTGAAGATCTGAATAATATTGCGGAGTTAGTTGCCTGAGATGGCTGAAGCCTTATCCCCATGTGGAATGAGGGTGGGAGTGGTGCACACTTAAAGGTAGATTAGAAATTGCATGATAGAGTACAAACTGTAAACAGGAAAGTTATTTTCAGCATGAAAACAAACCCCAAAATGATTTTGTGAAACCTACTTTACTTAAACCTGACAGCTTTGGTTTAAATTGCAACAAGATTATCATGTATATGTTAGTGAAGCAGTTTACAGCCTTTGTTTACACCTATTGTTTGTTTTTTCTTTTTAAATTATATCTTTTCGTAGACCCAATTTCTTCAACATAAATTTAAACTTGTTTGGTATCACCTTATTACAGCTTATCATATGATTTTATAGTCGTTTTGCCTGTATATAGCCTTGTATGTTGCCAAGTAAGAGTAGTTTGAATAATTTTATGTACACAACAGAAATAGACTCATAATTATAAGAAATTATGAAATATTGGTTGTGGTCAAGGGCATGGGAGTTTCCTAGAGTACACCTGCCCTTCCTTCCTTTTAGGATGGTACCCCTGATGCTTAGTATAACGTAATGAATTAATTCTATAGATTGAAGTACTATGTTGCAAGTATTGCAGCTGGTTGAAATTTAGGATAGCAACGAATGTTCATTGCTGAAAGGCAAGATACAATTACAGATACAATACAGATGCATAAAGTGATACAAGAATTGAAAAACAAAACATGAAATGACAGGACTTTGAAGTAGCCAGTTGTTATTGACATTTGTCCTTTTTTTTCAGATTGCGTGTTCTGGCATCAGATATGGACCTGGTGTCACAACAGAAATTGGTATGGTAAGTTGGAGGGCTTTTGTCAGTTGATCATCAGTTTGATGCATTCGAAAACATGAGCTGCTCAGAGGGGATTGGAAGCTAGCATGAAAGGAGATTTTGGCAGTCAGTTTATTGTAGAATATTTAGGACTCATTACATTAAAGTTTCATGGAAGCCAAAACTTCTGTTGTATGTCCCTTTCACAGATACGAAAAAATTGACTACCAACTGATCTTCACATGTTGTATTTTTTGTAGGAAAATTATATTGGACAACAAGTCTGGATGGCTTTGAGCTTACTACTTGAACCACTGTTAGTTTTGTAATATTTTCACATAGCTTATTGTTTACTGTTGTGCTACATATATATAATTTTAAGACTCATACATTATTCAAATATTAAATTATATTTTCTTCCATGACATGACTGAACTACTAGATTTTATTAGCCTGCAGGTTATTGTGTAGTTCTGATTATCAATTGGTGGTCTCTAACATACAAATTAACAGCCATGTAGACGCTCATTTTGTATTAAGTAAGGAAACATGCCAACAGATAAGCAACAAAATGTATAATCATATTGCCAGGAAAAAGTTAGAAAGTTTGCTGTCATTTTTATTAGACTATTTAATTTATTGTAAGTGATGAGCTTTGTGCATGTATCCTCATGATTCATGTTTAATGTTGAAAATTTGAATTTCTCATTGTTATCTTAAATATTACTGGTAGGACTTTACAAACCGTGGAATAAAGAAAGTCTGTGTGATGACAGACAGTACAGTAAGTGTGATCTTTAGCCCTAGTTTTAAATGGATAGCTATTTCATAGTCATTCGGAATTTTAGGCTGTGTCATGACATCATTGTTACAATATGAATAGCCTGATTTGTACCTTTTGGAACTAGATTTTTGTATTCTAGATGTACTTTTCCCAAACCTTACGTCATCCATTGCCTGGATTGTTGTGGATACTCTTGTGACGTTCATCATGTATTCTGAAGCCCACATCATTCTCTTAATTCGACAACAGACGAACTGAAAAAATGTCTAATTGAACTGACATTGTTTGATAGTTTGAACCCCATCTGGGATAACAACAGCCACTGCATGAATTCTGGATCATGTTGAAATTTTGCAACAATGATATCTTCATAAACCCACAACTAGTGAGACAATTGTAGTGGGGAAATCTAGTTACCATAATTCCTATTAGTACAGTTCCTTTGAATATTCAGAAAACTGGAAATTCCACCTGACGCTATTGACTTGGCAGAGGTTTTTGCTTCTATTTTCTAATTGGTAATGGTAGATCTTTATTTTAATCAGAGCCCTCTTTGCTTTCTCGCGGACACTTCATTGCATTTGACACTACCGCTTTTTGAATTCTGAAACATTTTTTTTATGCAACATTGCAATTACATTTTCATTCAGTGTTTCAAAAGCAAATTTATACAAGATTTAACAAATTTAATGACTACTATCTAGTTAATACCATTTTCCCATTTCATTTTCAGCTTGCTAAATTGTCTCCATCACAAACAGTTGTGGATTCTTTAGAGAAGGAGGGAATTAGGTACAGTGTTTACGACAGAGTGAGAATTGAGCCGTCTGATGAGAGGTAAGCATTGTTCATGTCTGTGGAAGGACATTTGAACTTGTTTATATTAGTTTGTAGATTGTGTATGTTAAGGGTTGAATAGGCTCCAATGTAGTTGATAATGCTGATTTTAACTGGTCTGTGGTAAGCAGGACCATCGAGAGGAGTGGATAACAAGTTTAATTATGCGTTTTTATCACTGATGACTTTTTTGCGGTCTTATTTTGCAGCCACCCTTGCATATAGTGCCCATTTTGTCTAGTTGTCTAGGATACATTCACTCTGCTTGTTTTAAGCAGAGACAAATGAGCAAGAATCTACATTGTATCTTTTTAGCAAGGTATCTCCACATTTGCGAGGAAAAGACTTTAATATTGCTTATCATCAATAGTAGCAATAGATATTGGTGGAAAACGTAGTCTACTAATAAACAGTGGCATAGCATGCAAATATTCTCTTGGTATTCTGCAGGGGTGTATGGTGGGTGACTCGCCTAGTTGTGCTACAACCCAAGCAGTAGCCGTATATTACATTTTATTGGATTGTGGTGTTAAAAGCTAATAAAAAAATTGAGGAATAATACAACAATTTTAATGGAAATGGCCAACATGAAAGCGAAAATTTGACTAGGTTATTGTCTCTAGTAACTCCTACCGCCAAGGGGAAGCATACAACTGGGCCAGCAAAAGCTCAACAATTAGTTTCCTTTTGATTTCTGGCCTTCCACTGCTTTTTTGCCTTTTTATTCAAGATAAATAATATCACAATTGAAAGATATGATTTCGATAAAATCTTAGGCTAGGCACTGAATACCTTGAATACCTGGATGCTACACCACTGCTAATGAATATAAGAACCAGGCTGATAATTTTCAGGGAAAGAGAAAAGTTTAATGAATACAAGTCATGTCTCTTTCTCTGAGTAAAGGGCGGATAATAGGAAACTGGCTGGCCCGGCTTACTGAGCTGGCTCGGCTTACTGAGCTCGCCAGGCTTACTGAGCTTGCCCGGCTTACTGAGTTTTCCCGGCTTACTGAGCTTGCTCGGCTTACTGAGCTCGCCAGGCTTACTGAGCTTGCCCGGCTTACTGAGCTTGCCAGGCTTACTGAGCTTGCCCGGCTTACTGAGCTTGCCAGGCTTACTGAGTTTTCCCGGCTTACTGAGCTGGCCAGGCTTACTGAGCTGTCCCGGCTTACTGAGCTGGCCCGGCTTACTGAGCTTGCTCGGCTTACTGAGCTTGCCCGGCTTACTGAGCTGGCCCGGCTTACTGAGCTGGCCCGGCTTACTGAGCTGACCCGGCTTACTGAGCTGGCCCGGCTTACTGAGCTGGCTCGGCTTACTGAGCTGGCCCGGCTTACTGAGCTTTCCCGGATTACTGAGCTGACCCGGCTTACTGAGCTGGCCAGGCTTACTGAGCTTTCCCGGATTACTGAGCTGGCCAGGCTTACTGAGACAGCCCAGCTTGCTGAACTGGCTCGGCTTACCGAGCTAAGATTAATGAGTGATAACATTGGAGGTTTGATTGATTGCCCAGGCTGGTCCGAGTAAACACGGTGGTAAGCAGTTCAGAACGTTAAAACCTAAAGCACATGTGCCTATCCAATTCTCAGACCATTTCACTGTGTCAGCCCGCTTTCAAGTGAATTACGTGAAAACAACTTTCCAATTTCAGCCTCTTTGCAGGATCAGCCCGATAGATGATCAACAAGATCCTGGCTAACCGGGCTAGCCCGTTTTTCGTATAATCGAATGTTTACTAATATCAGAACTGGCTACTGAGACCGGGATCACGGATAAAACTTTTCATCTGGGCTAACCGGGCCGGCCCGCTCCATATAATCAGCTCTTTACTACTACCTAACTTGAGAACATGATAAGAACTGCCGAGGCACCTTGTATGTCTCGTGATCTTCTGTGACAGTCTTGTTTCACTGTGATCCCCTTGCTCACATGTTTTGTGCAGCTTGTAATTTATATCCTTATGCTCATTAAGCACTGGACACTTATTTGGTAATGATTATTACCCATTGTTTACCCAGCGGGCGTCTTATTAGAAGATAGTTAGTAACAGACCCACATCTGTTTGTTTTGTCGCTAATTATGTGAAACTGTTGTCAGCCAAACAACTCAACAATTTTGTCTCCAATGGCCGACGGACAACTTTATTTCACGCGGTTAGTAAAGCAACGGATGAGCGAAAGAAAGAATTTTGTTTAAAAACCACAGAATATGGGTTCCTGCTCTTGTCTTTGCGGTCTTGTTACTGGTACTAACCCATGTCATGTTGTACGCGGGCTAACACTACTTGTGGACAATGTGCAAGTTCAAACGTGGGTGTATTTTGACAGTTAGCATGTTTTCGTGGGTATCGAAAAATTTAAGTTAAAAATGTGTTCCAACCAAGGTCTGGTCTTAATTATTTTTTCTTCCTTTTTTAGCAAGTTTAACGTAAGAAATTGTACTTTATAAAGCGATTTTGACGTATGATAGAGATATACGATCATACGCCCATACACTTGCTTTTTGAGGCGCAAACAAGAATGAAAAATAATTTCAACTAGATTATGCGATCATAGACCGAAACCAGTATGATATCCTGCAGTAAGACAAATATACATGATGGGAAACAAACAAGTATCTTCAACTTCAAAATTTAGACCCGAGGTGACCAAAGTCGAACAGAAGTGAAGTTCTGATTGACCTTAAGTTTTACATTGCCACGGTGCGGGCGTAAAATGTAAACACTCGGAGGTGTTTTAGGGCACGCAACATCGAAGAATGCTTGGCAGTGGGCAAATCGACGAGCTTGTGGGTCATTAGACGCACTATAGAACTTTAAATCAGCATAGACAGAAACTAACAGCACCGTTTGTGGCTAATTAGTCTATAATTTGTCGCAGTGAACTAGGTCACAGTTATACTATCCATGTATATACATTCATAGCTGTATAAAGTGTTCAGTATGTGTAATAACCAGAGAGCTACCTTAAAAGGTGATATAAAATGATACTTTTCATATCTTGTTGTACTTTTAAGCTTTCAGGATGCGGTGAATTTTGTGAGGAAGGAAAATACCGAAGGCATTATTGCAGTTGGTGGTGGATCGGTAATGGATACGGCAAAGGCGGCTAACTTATATCTTTGTCACCCTGAGAATGATTTTTTGGATTTCGTCAATGCACCTATTGGAAAAGGAATGCCAGTCAGAAAGGAGTTAAAGCCACTTATTGCCGGTATACCGAAGCTACTTTTAAATGTCTAAATCTTACACTCGAGTCTTTTAAATGTTATTTGCTTAACAAAACCTGCCAAGTCAACTTAAAAGTAACTACAACAATTGTAACGTAATTAGGATCTTGCTTTGTTTGCAGAAGGGTAATATTGTTTGAGTCCTCTATTGGATCATAAGAAAGAATTTTACATTTTCAGTAATGCTTTCGGGACAGATTTTATAAATTATGTAAATTATACGTAGGGCTGTCAGTGGGACAGTACTGGTTTTGCATATTGATTTACTGTATTGGCTTGTGTAAATCAGCAGATTCCGAACTAAAATATAGCTTTTGAGTGTATTTATGTTCTTTTTTCTACTCATTTGGAGTTAAAGATGAATTAAATGACGAATACAGTTATGTACTTAAACTCGATTTTCTTTTTGTAATTTACTTTTTTTTCTTTCATGAAATGCCGGGCAGACGATTGATGAACTTGGTGGAGCCTGGCGCCTACTGTGAGTAAAACCCTATGAGTTGGTTAATACGCTGATATGGACTAATTGTATCTTTTTAATTTCGTTACACAGTGCCCACGACTTCTGGGACAGGTATGTACAACGTCGAAATTGTCTTTTCAAAAGAAGGTTTGCGATGGAATTAGGGGACATTTAACCGTTCTATTAAGGGCAAAGAAGAGTACACTAGTCTTGAATAGCAACTTTGCCAAGTACTTGTAATATCACAAATTACTATGTTGTATACTGCGAAGATTTCCTGGTGCTGATTTGCGTTTCGTGTGGACCTCTGAATAATATTTGCAGCTCATAATAACATTACAGACAACTCGTAATAACCTTATAGACAACTCGTAATAACATTACAGACAACTCGTAATAACATTATAGACAGCTCGCAATAACATTATAGACAGGTCGTAATACCTTTATAGACAGCTCGCAATAACATTATAGACAACTCGTAATAACATTATAGACAGCTCGCAATAACATTATAGACAGCTCGCAATAACATTATAGACAGGTCGTAATACCTTTATAGACAGCTCATAATAACATTACAGACAGCTCGTAATAACCTTATAGACAGCTCGCAATAACATTATAGACAGCTCGTAATACCTTTATAGACAGCTCGTAATACCTTTATAGACAGCTCGTAATAACTTTATAGACCACTCATGGCAACTTTATAGACACCGTCTAAGCTAAGGTAATTTTCATCCGTTACTTTTCTGTTATATTTGGTTAAATGTGATTGGAATCTGCTTTTTTGTGAATTAGAATGAAAGGTTTGTACGTAAGGATGTTACCTGACATAGATAGCCATATGATCTGCAATTTTCCTCTTCTGAATATTCATATTGTGTTGTGTACAACCATTAACCACTTGCGTTTCATTTTCAAGTAGACTCATTCTAATTTTGACATCCTGTATTCTATAAGCCGAATAGAATTATAGACTATTACAATACCGAATCTGCTCTAGTGGTTATTTTACGTTTTTGTTTCCAGGAAGTGAGACCACGGGGATTGCCATCTTTGATTACAAGCCCCTTAGAGCTAAGACAGGTAAGTCTAGAATGTTTATTCTTGGCTGTGAAAGGAAAGCCTGATATATTCTCGACAGACCTCTATTAATTCCTCCGTCTTTACTATCTGTTCCCGCATTTTGGTGTTTGCTTCATTTGACTCTTACTATGACTATTACTGTACCTCTGGTGCATCCAGCCCCCCATGCCGCTGCTCGTACTACTGCTCATGCTGCTGTACCTCTGGTGCATCCAGCCCCCCTTGCCGCTGCTCGTACTACTGCTCGTGCTGCTGTACGTCTGGTGCATCCAGCCCTCCTTGCCGCTGCTCGTACTACTGCTCATGCTGCTGTACCTCTGGTGCATCCAGCCCTCCTTGCCGCTGCTCGTACTACTGCTCGTGCTGCATAACCTCTGGTGCATCCAGCCCTCCTTGCCGCTGCTCGTACTACTGCTCTAGCTGCTGTACCTCTGGTGCATCCAGCCCTCCTTGCCGCTGCTCGTACTACTGCTCATGCTGCTGTACCTCTGGTGCATCCAGCCCTCC
>JANTCA010002691.1:0-31812 GCA_024741275.1 Chironex yamaguchii | reverse complement strand
TGTCAGATATATGTAATACCTCAACAGACACAGTGCTTTTTATATATTTGTCAAGAGTGGGCATTACCACAATAGCTTCACTAAGGCTCCCACTTACATGTATATATATGTATATATATATATATCAAGGTATTATATACATCAAGGAACTCATACAGAACGTCGTGAAGAATGCAAATTCACGTATTGTAGTATGTAAACAAAAGGATAAAGAGAAATACATCATCTAGATGAAAGTACTTTATTGTCAATGCTTATTCACTCGCAGGCAAGTCTAGACACAAGTGCACTGTACCCACTGGACTCTTTATCTTTTTGTCTAAAAGTAAGGAAGACCAGCATGCCTTGGCCTGCGTATCAGTTTTCCTGTTTCGTTTTCCTAGTTCACCTACAAGCACGTAGTTCGTGCTATTTTTGTTTGTTTTCATTGTGAATTGAATTAGTCATTAAAGGCAGAGATCAATGATTGCATCGTTGCGGTGGCAAAGCAGGTGAAACCTCTTGTTGATGACAAGAAAAAAGTGACAAGACAAGATATTTCTTTTGTTCAACAATGCGTCTAGGCTTTTTTTAGAAGAAAGAAAATGACTTATTTTTAGACTTAAGACAACTGTAAAACACAAGAACGAAAGTAAAATTGAAGTGACCAAAGGTAATGTGGGGAATAATGATAAATCATTAAACACTACGTATTCGTAACTAGTACACATGATTACACAGGCTCAGACAAAGAAATGAACAAAATCTAAACAAGTACATAATCACAAACTTAAAGGCAGATTTTAACTAAATGTTTAGAGTAGGTGGGAGTAAACCCAAGAATCAAATCTTTAATTTGTCTAACGATCCAGTAATGTAGGATAATGAAGCTGCCTTGGCAGATGTTTAGGCTGCCTGAGTGATTTCTAGGTCACTTTCCGTAGAATACTCTTATGGCATTGCATTACAGCTGATCGCTGTAGTACAGCTGATCTCTTGTTCAAAGCTCAGCCAGGTTATCATAAAATGTGTCAGATTTTAGAAATGAGTCCTTGCCCTTTTGTACTGGAAATTCTTGTAAGAATATACCAATAGTTTGGTCTAGTAGGCTCGCGCAACATCTATCCACATCAATTGCAGGCGTTTGTTTTCATGGGATCAATTCCAAAATATGTTGCGTTTACACGGTATCGGTCAAAAGTGTGATCGCACTGGTTTGCAGGCTTTAGCTAAGGGAATGTGCACGCTTCTTTTTCTATCAGGGCCAATTTGTAATCAATCCCATCGTTTTCACCCCTTTAAACTGAAACGATCTCCGAAGGAAGTCAAGTTAATAGGGATAGCAGATCATTCCCGACATTCACGATGCTTGATTAGTTTACAAAATATCCCATAAAGTTATTGCGTATCGTTCTGAAAAATTTTTACGATATGTTGGTAGCCTGGGCGTTTCCAACCGATCCTTTTTGGGATGAGCTGGATAAAATTCAGGAATCGGATCACTTTGAAAGTTGCGATAACGATGCCATAATACAACTAGAACTAGTGAGGACGTCTTTGCGGGGACAACCCAGTTACCACGGCGACTACTACGAAAGACCATATTTGGTAATTATATCTTCATAAAACCACGACACCAAAAATCTCCGTGGAGATTCTTCTGGAAACATGACGCCTATTGGTTATGTGAATACTCATATTGGCTTGGCTGAGGCCTGCGTTCTTGGAGTGCATTATATCTATCCAGAAGATTACGTCAGACACTTAAAATACCACAATTCTGTCGTGTTTTTTCCTTTCATGTTCATCATCGTTTTTTATTTAAATCTTGTCGGAGTATTCAGTATATTAATCTTTTATATTGCGAATATTTTATTCGGAGATCCAAATCGCTTTTTGTTTATTTTTAATGATTTTGTTACCCAACACAATTGCTCCAAATACCAGGTCGATTTCTTATCTGCTTGCAACAAAATTTACAAACCTCGCCTCCTCCTTGGTTTCAAATGTTGATTCTTTTGTCTCATAAAGGTTTCAAAGATAAAATGTACGTCCGTAGATGTCGTGAGGTACAGTTAGCCGAGGATTAAAGACGCTGTCTAAGTCCTTCGTCAAATTCCAGAGTTCATAGTCTTCCAGAGTAAAAACGAATACTTGTGTCATATAACAAAAAATATAATGGGAAAAGACAGGACACAAAATGTGACCTTTCATTATCCTCCTGGAAAATACTTTTCCAGGTAAAAAATGTGTCAGGTTGCATAGAAGCAATTGATTTCCGCTTTAACTTATCAGCGCCGAGGTTTGTGATCCAATTTGTTATGAATTACAAGGTAGGAAACAATGTTAGTGTTAATTCAATTATATTTGTGATCAAGAACAAATGAGTCACCTTTTGGCAAAACATGTGTACATCCAACATCTTAAGAATGATAAGCTTTAGTCAGTGCCCATTGTTATTAAATAACTTTGATTTGACATTATAAGCTCTAATCCGATATAAATATTTTTCTGCAACCAGTAAAATAACTAATTTTATCTTTTACGCTCGAAGTATCTTGACTACAGCCGCACAGGTAAACTTTCAAAAACTGATTCTACAAATCTAGGACTGTCTTAAATCAAGCTAGAATGCCATACTATTGTTATAAAAATACAAAACGTAATGGCTTGACCAAATAAGGCAATACTAGTTAAATTCATTATTAAATCATTTTAAAGTGATGAATCTTTCTTTAAAAGGACTGAGTTGTCTTCATCGGGGTGAGAGTAGGTCGTTTCTTTCAATATTCTTATGCTATATACCAAGTATGAGCTTTGCCAAATTAAGATTTAAATTAAAAGGGCTTAAATTTCTTATATATAGCGAAGTCTGTCATGGACTATATTGCTGCGTATGACCAAGTTCATTTAAACATAGATGATTAATGTGTTAATTATTATTTATCACAATAATGCCTTATATACCAAGTATCCATTACAGCAGGGCGATCTTAAGGTATTTTACTAAACAACTATCCACAGCCTCGTCTCGAAATTGGGCCTCAACTTGCAATTTTAAGTAAAGCAGTCACGCTAATACTTAGGGAGACACCAATTCTGTCTGTTGCGTGACTCAGGCCTGCTTTGTATGTCCAGATTTCTTTGATGTTTCATTCTTATCTCCATAATGGCGGCAAAGTTATAACTTTGTATCTTATTTGGTGTGCACTAGCCTTATGACCCTACTTTATTATGAATCAGATAGCATTTCCACATATTATAAGAAAGGTACGAAAGTTGTCATAAGTTCCAATAGACTGGGTTCTACCCAAAAGCTTCATTGCAAAACAAACTTTTGGTAGATAACTATGAAAATCACAACATGTTAAATAACTTCATATAAAAAATTCCTCATAAGCTCAAAGTTCATTGATTAATACCTCGCATACTTCACGAGTGAGTTAACCTACTCCTTACTCTGCAGACAAGATAAAATGAGTCACACGCTCTATGTGACCTCGATTTGACGTACATTCCATGACAACGTAAACCCTGTAGATTAAATAGGATGGTAACAATGAAAGCGAAACGAATTTAAAATTCAAACTTATTATTTTAACCACAATTAATACGCTTGTAATGAATGTCCTACTGACAGAGTGATTTCTGTTCTAACTGTAAACACTCTCGCTTTTGACTTTGAAAAAGTCGAGGAAAGTAACATCGTCCACAGATGAATGTGGGCGTTTACAAATTGAGACTATAGAGACTATAGCCAGAAACTCCTTTTACGAGTTAGGAAAGGTTGTGTAATTGCGACCTTAATTAGATATTTCGTCTGGAATCCCCCTAAAAACCTTTTTCAAAGAGGGAATGGCATTTTAGAAAACCCTGTCTTTACTTAGCCGTTTACGGTTACAAATCTTGTTATCTTGTAAATGTTCCGCAGAATTTCCTTTGTTGACTTCCCTTATAAACTCGAACTGTTATTGTCTTCAGGAACAAAATTGCTGTCTGGAAGAGGCATTTCTAACTTGTGACTGAGAACATAAACTAAACGCTCAATACAGAATATCTACTTTCCATTATTTATCTCCAGATTATAAGATAGACTAAAATTATTTTCATAAAAACCACAGATTACTTTACGGAGTAAATTTCACTTACTCGTGATTGCCGAAGGCTAAAACTGAAATTTAATCTTAAATTTCTATACATGTTTAAGATTCCTCTCTATCACATTATCGAAGTTTGCTATGGTAATGTCTCATGCAGCCTAGGGCAGAAAAGCAAATGTATACTCAAATGAGTGGAAATCAAACCATTATGATTTTGGCCTAGTTCTATGCAATTCGAATGAGACTAAATTTACATTTCAGCAACGAATGGCATTAATTAGGCAACGTGTTTGTTGACATTTTAGTCCACTAGGGATTTGAGTAAAAAAGTAATTGATACACAGCCCTTCACTTCAATTCCTGTAAACGGCTCTATGGCCTACCAAAGCATACATTTGTCACAAAAGGATGCCACTGTGGATCCCTCAAGCATCTCCTCAATGTCTACAGGAGACTTACCTTCGGAAAAAGAGGGGTGGAAGTAGGAAGGAACTAATCCGTTCCCCCACCTTGGAAAAGACTGTTCTTGAAATGTACAAGCACTTTATGGGCTGGTCCCGACTCCTCTTTCACTTTCTTACTTAATTTCACCCCTGATTCATCAGCAAGAAATGTAACTAAGAATATAAAATTTGTAACTTTACCATCTGTTGAAAAGGAGAACGATCGATTCATCAGCGAATTTTCGTCATGAGTAAGGCCTTTATGACAAAAATTCGCCGATGGATCATTATCCTCTTCAAATGGGTGGCAAAGTTGTAATTTTTTATATCCTATTTGTTATACACTAGTTTCACGGCACTGCATTTTTGTAAAACACAGAAAATAACTGACCTATTACAAGAAACAATTCTCTTCACCGCCAGCACATTTTACTAAGAAACTCGAAATACATTTCGCAATTTTCTTCAAATTGATCCTAGTTTGTTTTAGGATTTTCGTACATTCCATTCTTGCACAATCCATCGTTTGGGCTTCGTTATAGCTAATACACTGTTACAGTATTACAGCTTTGCATTACATTTCCTAATTTCGGCACTAACTATCTCGTTACTATGACCCCTTTGCATTTTCTGCGACTCACGTTCCTAAGTTTTGTTTTTGAATGAAATGCTTCCAATAAGAATGAACGATATCCGCACAAAGATGATGAAGACCCCCGACTTATTCCTTCAAAACTTTTCTATTTATGTTACCCCATCATTATTTTAACGTCAAAATTCGATTACTTGTGGTTGTTACGTATTTAAAATCATACGCAAGTGGTAAAGAATATTAAAAACGGCTGTTTAAATCGTAGAAGACAGTGTAATATTATTTCATGTATTTTACGTTGTGTAATATATAAAGGTGTTTTCGTTGATGAAATGTCAGCAGGGCCGGCGGAACAGGGGGGCTGGGAGAGCCATGGCCCCCACTTTTTTAATGCAACACAGTATGAATTCGTGCAAAAGCCAACTCTGCCACGAAAACGGAAAATGCCCAGCTACAGAGCGTTGCATAACTATTTCCGGGTCGTAGGACCATCCACCAAGCAAGGATCAGGACAAAAGAGTAGTGACAGGTCTTGCTTCCTTGAGACTTTAGAATAAAATTCTATAACGTGCTTGACATAATCATCCATTCCATTCGAAACAGATTTGATCAACCCAGTTTTGCACTTTTCATGAACAAATATTGATTCGTAGTCAAGTGGACGGTAGCTGTAATGGCAATTGTGAATTCGAGGACGTCCTGGCCTTGTACGGGAGCGAGATCAATTTTAATGCACTGGAAGTCGAAGGAGAGACTTTGAAGACACTGCTAAATGTGAGAGGATTACATTGTCTCAGAGACTTTCACGAAAGTGTACACGCACTCAAGGACTTTCAGAGGGAATTGCTGGCTAATATTTGTACCTTGCTGAGGTTGCTCGTGATCAATCCAGCTACATCGTGCACTCCAGAGCGCTCCTTTTCATCAGCAACACGCTTGAAGACGTGGCTAAGATCAACTAGTAAAAGATTTAAAGCCTTGGCCCTACTTAGCGTTCATAAGGAGTTCACAGATGCTTTGGATCTGGTCGCAGTTGCTAATGAATTCATTGGATTAAATGATCAGAGAAAGCACTATTTTGGACAGTTTGACTCCTCTGACTTGGTGTGCCGAACTGACTTGACAAATTAAATTTCTCCGCAAATTGCTATCAGATGTACTTTCGAAAATGTTAAGAACTTTCCATGCCCCCCTCCCTTTAAATTTCGTTTTACCAGCCCTGGTCAGTGAATCTTTCATTGCTTTCTACAATGAAAATGGGTGGAACATCGATATTTTGCGAGAGTATCATATAAAATACAAAGGGATGGGAGTGGGGTGTCCCAGAAATGCAAACCTGTTAAAGCCCGATATCAGATGAACCACGCTCGAATATCAGATGGACACCAAAGGATGCCTACACAACACACAATTATTTTTCATAGCCATTATTTTGTTTTGTTTTTTATCGTATGTAAGACCACAAAAGAAAGCTAATGTGAATGCTGCAAGATTAAATTTACAAGCAAGGTTAAAGACTTTGATCATAATTACTATCTGCACATTTAAGGCTTTACTTTCTTAAACCATGAAAAACACATTCAGCATAATCTTCGTGACAAGGTCTGAGAATGATCAGCGGTTGCTGATAGGTTATGTCCTGCAGTAAAATGGCTTCACTGGTTGTCGCAGTCTTCGATAAATCTTTGCCGTGGCGGGAGATGATTGTCAATTGCTTTGAATTGCTTGAGATTTGAGTATCTCTTTCTCATTACCTTTGCATTTGAGATGTATTCTCAAATCTGTGTTACCTCCATGAGAAACAATGTTCTTTCTGCATGGGATGCAGTGTATTTGCTCAGGACCACTCGACACTACGCTGGCTTTTGCATTTCCCTTCTTCAGAATTTGGGTCCTCCCACACTTTTCAGTGTTTACGAGATAAGCACAAGAGTCAGAACACATAAGTAAACTCAGTTAAGCGCTGCAGTCGAATAAACACCGCACCTAAAACCCTGAGAACTTTGTTAAGAGCGCGGCGTTTAATCGACCCTTTATGGTACAATGAAATAAACCATCAGCAAAATCGAAAAGACATAACGACAGAATAAAAACTGGAATCTTAAAAGATCAGTACGAGGATCGGAGCGCGCTACCATCTGGATTTTATCATACCATACATTCAGTTCGTCTTACACACTATAAAGTTTTGAGCAATCTGATTATATTTATTAGAAGTGGACGTTGACACTAATACCGTAGATTAACGAGAATAACTCACTCGTCAGAATGTTGAAGACATAACTTGAATGAAAATAGCTTTCCAAAAGACATAGTGGTAAAACTGTATTAACATTAAAATCCTCTTTTTTATTCTTCGCCTTCCTTCATTGCATAACTGTGATTCCAGAAATACACTTCGTCTTTTGATCTTTAAAAATCTTTTCCTTTTTTGAACTCTATTTTTCTGAATACTTTTCGTTAATGTCTCCTAGCAAGTTTTTATTTGCCTTTGCCTTGAATTCTTCACTACCTCCGAATTGGCATCTGGAAACGACTCAGTATACCCTGTAGGAACCTATCACCCTAATAAGCTTTCGGTAAGTCTGTCTTCCACCGACACCCAGACGTGTTTTTCATTTTTCATTGTTTGCTTTACGTGATCCTCTGAAACGTGTTGTCCATCTGCATGTCCTGCTGTTATTGTCTTTCCTACCATTCTCTGTCCAGTCCTATTACTTTTATCTTTGCCTACTTGGTCCCAGTTTTTGCCATCGCCATCTTGTTTTAATGGAGAGCTTTACGAAAAGTAAAATTCTTCAACTACAGAAAAATTGCTGTCCAGCAATAAATTTTGCAGCAAGTGTACACAAACTCGCAGAAAACATGATATCCGGTGCACTGGATCGATTACATCGTACGGAAATAAGGAAACCTCCAATTTTGTAACATGCTGCACAGCAAGACTATAAATCCAGCCTCATTCTGTCGCACAACTAAGGAACTTTATACCAAAAATCAGCGTGCGGCAGATCCAACTTTAACATTTGTTGCCCAGTGGCCCTATCGCACTACTTTGTTGTACAATAAGCATTGTCGGGGAAAATTGTGTCAACGTTCACGAACCGAAAATCTTCAGATACACACAGCTTCCCCCTGTAGACCTTGCAGCCCTTGAAAGCAAGCATGGTAATCTTAAGACATAATACATTATACACTTGCTGTCTTTGCAAGCCATTTGGGTTCGGCATTAACCTCAATTGGAGGGAATGTCCAGTTAACAATCTGACATGTAAGGTTTTAGGAAGTTTGACCAAAACCTTTCCATTCAACGTTTCTACACCTCGTGACCTCTCCAGGATAAATTTAATACGTGGACTCCAACGAAGATACTCAGATTAAGGGGCTTAAAACCAAGACCGTGCACTTTAACCACTCGGCGATTCAGACATGTTTCATCTACTTAGCTGTTCCTCATACTTCCTTCCTCGCGTCTCGCTGCTCCTAATAGACTGTGATATTAAAAAGAAGACAGTTCTCAGAAAAGTATTGGTCTGATGGTAACATGAATTTGCAGAGACCACCAATATGCGAAGTTGACTTAGCGATAGACAGGGAAATTATTAAATGAGCAATTAATGAACGTTAATGGCTTTGATATCCGCTATCGACTTCTGACGTAGTTGCTTATTCAATGTCATGAACAGAGCGTGACCTTCCATGAAGTCCGCAAGTCTATCCATTATGCTCACTGCAAATTTTCCTGTGGTCATGACAAAACTCAATAATACAATAATGTTAAAAAGATTAGGCAGTGAGTGTTTATAGCTAGTTCACAATAGTGAAAGTTCAGGGTTTGTGAGAATGAGACACTGACTACGTCTAGAAAGTTGAGGACATTTTTGGTGACACATTATCGTCTATAACTTATAAAGGGCCATGACCACCGCAAACATAAATCTGGTTGAGAAAGAAATAGCCACTTGAAATTATTTTCAAAGTTATGGGCACAATCAAGTTCTGTTTGTTCTCAATCGTAAAAATTAGGAAATACACCATCTGAGAGAAATAATTCGAAATCTTACAAAGAAAAAACGATATCTGAGAGGGGCTAGTGGCAACATAAGAATAGCTACGACAAACCATTTTGGCGATTGGTACAACATTAATATTTCCCTATAAAGGGGGGGTTTGATACGCCATTTATAATAGACCTAAATCGTTTAGTACATCTTTGTAATTTATAAACATTCACATGATTACTCTTAAAACAAGTCGTCAAGATATGGAGGTTGTGAGGTTTCGCCAATACAGGCCATTGTTGACTTTCCAGAGAAAAGCTTCTTTGCCATCTACATAAAAGACGAATAAAATTTCAGATAATAACAAGGAATGCCGTGTTAAAAACTCATCAGAAGCAAGAGATACTGGTGTGACGTGAGACTCGATTTGCAGCTTTTAAAATTAATTCAGAAGCTTAATAAGGACCAGAAGTGTCTGCAAAACCAGGAAAGGCACTTGCAAAATACTGCCAAAGAAAATTCTGCCTCGCCTGGATTATTTCCATGTTTTGTGTAACTCAAGGGTGAATACCAAGTATGGGCCCTTAATTCCCCGGGAATAAGGGAAATCAGATTAAAATGTACAACAAAGGATCGAAACATCACATCGATCAGCAAGAGCTAAACAGCGTTAAAAGGTGATTTTAATTCAAAATTACAGCAGTTGAGTACGATAAAACTTTTCGATTGTGCCTAAGGCTTCGTTTAGCGAAGCAATGAACCTGTTACAAATTTGCCCATAGCTTCATGCTGTGTTGGACAATTCTTAACACGTTTCTTATTAGAATTTCGGCCTGCGTGGACAGTCCGCTCTGCGTGTAAATTTGCCCGAAGTAGTTTAAATCGGGCTTCAATGTTTATGTCTGAGAGCACTTCCAATTTGTTGCAGTGAAATTGTGAATTCGAACGGATTCAACATTTCTTTGACGAGATAGTAAATGAATGGCGAAGAGGAAAGGTGAATAGTGTAGGGAAAAGGGGAACGGTGAAGCGAAAGGGAGAATGGTGAAGGGAAAAGGGGAACGATGAAGGGAAAAGGGAAAGGTGAAGGGAAGAGGAGAATGGTTAAGGGAAGAGGAGAATGGTGAAGGGAAGAGGAGGATAGTGAAGGGAAAAGGGAACGGTGAAGGCAAGAGGAGAATGGTGAAGGGAAGAGGAGAATGGTGAATGGAAGAGGAGAATGGTGAAGGGAAGAGGAGGATAGTGAAGGGAAAAGGGAACGGTGAAGGCAAAAAGGAGAATGGTGAAAGGAACAGGAGAATGGTGACGGGAAAAGGGGAAATGTCAAAGAAAAAGGGAAATGGTAAAGGGGCAAAGGGGAATCGTGAAGGGGAAAATGGAATTGTGAAGGGAAGAAGGGAATGGCGAAGGGAAAAAGAGAACGGTGAACGGGAAAGTAAAAATGGTACAGATCAAGAAAATGACGGAAGACAGAAGTGATCCTATTATGAATAATAACAAACAAAAGACAGGAAAACTTACATTGGACACATCTTGTGCTGTTATTTTATCAATACCTTTGATATTTTCTGCTGGTGAAGTATACAATCCTTTTAGGAAAAGCTGAAAAACACAAATAATTGTCAAATAACCAGGTGTACAATAAATGTTTTACGTAGGGCAGATTAAAGCATTTTTCTGTTACTTCACTGAGCAAAGCACTTATTTACGAAAACAGGCAAGGTAACAATAACCACGACGACTCCCCTCACACGGTTTCCTGCATGCATCGATCGATTTCCTGCATCATCAATGCTTTCAACCATTTCTACTACATGTCCTCTCAAAATCCTTATCGCTCGAAAGTTGCGACGTTGCTTAAATTACACCACTCACAAGTGCAAATTTTGGATATTTCAGCATTTTAAGGAAAAAATGCTATTAATATTACAAGCATTCAAGTTTTCGTGGCAAAATGGTACCATTAACGAATCAAAAATAGTAGCTTCGTCTCCTGTCATCGATAATTTACTTGTTCATCAACATCTGCTATTACTTATACAGATACCCTCAATTAAAAGTCATGATAAACTTCACATTCATTTTGTAATTATTTTCTTAGTATTTATAAGTTCATTTTGGGACTCTCTTAACCTAAAGCCATGTTTATTGTTCATACTTGTGCAATTTTCAATGTCAGGTTATGTATTGTTGAGAAATTGTTAAGTTTACCACGGGTTTATGTTTTTGCCGGTGTCTATTTATATCTCATGCCGGTATCCGTCTGTTACCAAAATAACTCAAAAAGTTATAAACATATTGTGCTGAAATTTTTACAGGATACTGGTATTCTGACTGGTTCGAGTTGATTCTTTTTTGGCGATGATCGGAATCCTAGATTCTGGATCATTTTGAATTTCTTTGTAATGTCATCCTCATAAATCCAAAACTAGTGATGAATCTTTTGGGGGAAATCCCCGTTACCATGACGCCTGTTAGTACAGCCCATTTGAGTACTCAAAAAGACCGGGAATCCGACCTGACCAAACTCACTCTCCGAAGGCTTCCATTTTATCTCTACTCCGAACATAATGTGCGAATTAATTTACTTTCCTCCACCCATCAAGTCTTTGGCGAAACATTTGACAGGAAATAACAGTTAATAATATATGTCTGGTGCTTTCTCTTCTAGTGCGTATCTTAGCTTATAGGGGGTAATACACCTATGATGTTATCAAAGTCGTCTGTTTGAATGGCCATACTTTCCTGTCTATACCAGTTCCACCATTAGGTGAATCAGCAAACCCCCTTTCACTAAAAGATGACGTTAAAGATGCTAACGAAAATTTAGAGGGCGCTACATTGGAAACGTGATCTCTTAGGTTATGTGTAAGGACAATGGGCATTTCAGCAAGAGTCAAAAAAGGGGAGATGCGGTGAAAATGTAAAATGTTCTGCAAAAGTCGTAAATATGACCCCATTTTAGCTATGCTTGTACCTTAGCACAAACCTCTACAATATGAGTGGTTTAAATGGCTAAAATTTGTAAATAGTTTGCATAAATCATTACAAAATGAAAAATCGTAAAGTTACCTGGCCAGCAATATCTTCCACAACGGCATCCTGGGACTCGGAAGACATAAGGACGGAGGCCTTAAGCTGATTCCTAGAGAAATGATTAGAGTAATAACAAGTTCAAATGCACTGATAACAATGCCAGATACATTCTACTACAATGGCCAGTACAGATATTACTAAAATTAAAGCAGCTTATTTCTACATGATTTTAATGGCATAGCAATCCACACAAGCCATCAAACAACTTACTGTTGGCCACAATCATTACAAGGCCGAGGTCATATTTTCCACAACGTTTATTTGTCTGTCTATATGTTTGTTCATTTGTTAGCAACAAGACAACATTAGATGTTTTCTGTATTTCCTACCATCAGCTGAATCCTGAGACCCAAATTATTACGAACAACCTCATTCACTATAGTACGAAGCCGTAACTAAAAGGGTAAACCCTGACGGGGAAAGCCGGCACTGATCCATTACACCATAACTATAAGACGTTCTCATGGGGATAACCCAGTCAACTAAACCACTTGTAGTGCAGGCCGATTGAATATTCCTAGAATTGGAAAATTTGCCAGGCACCATTGGCTTGACCGAGATTGGCCTTCTTCAAGTGATTCTAATTTCGTTTCTAAGATTAGAACGAACTAGTTAACTTTATTCTTTCTCTTTCCGATAACGTTGAACATCGCAATACAAAATATGCGTAATTGCCCGAACTGCAACAGAAGCCAGCCAGTTGTTGGAAATCACCCTAGTTTGAACTACGAAGGCGCTGATAAAAAGTGAACTACAATTGCGAAGAAATTAAATATTGATATTTTTCGCGTCATCAGTTGCTACCTCACATGCTCTAGCTACTAAGTTTCATAATGCAGCATATAGTGTGCTACTCGTCTTGTCCCCTTGTCTCATGTCTCCATGATATTTCTGCAATGCCAAGCTTCAGACGTAATGGTAATAATCCTGTCAGCAACATTGGTTGCATAACCTCCTTTGCCATGCACATCTTCAACAGTTACCCCTTCTGTCAGTCGGGGTACACAAAATGCATAGACACTGACTTCACAGATGGTATTTTACTACGAAAAAATCCAATGCATGAGATAACTTTGTACCTTCATCGTAGAATGGCTATATTGATCACGAAACAAAACGCACTCGCTAAAATAATTCTTGTTTAATAACTTTTAATGGGATGAAAACGTTTGCTTTCTTATAATGTTTACCCCAAATGCGCCTTGAAAATTTGAGACATTGCGCTTGAAAATTCAGAATGCGCCAAAATGTATAAGGACGAGAATTTTCGGATAATTGGCACAGCTAGATCGTCCTTTCATCTACGTGTATTGGAGTCTGTCTACATTAAAACAAGAAAACCAGTACTCTGTAAGCAGAAAGAGTTCGTTTTTTCACTTGGACTCTTCCAATAATGTTTTGTTCCTTCATTTTCTCTTTCTTTGTCTCCTTTCTTGTCTAGGATTGGCTAGTTTTGCTACATGTTTCGCATAAATAGATTGCGATATATCTATACTTTCCTTTATGACGTTTCATACTCTGAAGAGTGTCACGAAAAAAGCTTTTAATGATTTTAGCGCAATGTCGCAAATTCTCGAGGCGATTTTCAAGTTTTGTACCACAAAAAGATTGTTCAAATGTTTACTCACTTTGCACGAACCAACTCCTCGTCACTAAGATTTCCTTTGGCCACGCTTCCGACTTCAGCTACGACTGCTTTCAGGACCTAGGGCAACAACAAATTGTTTTGACCTGTATCATGTCGGTAATATCGGCAATGTAAACAAAGTACCTTCCGTTAATAAAATAACAAGCTAATTTTGCAGACCCTTTAGAGCAGGACACAGTACACCTGCGAATTTTCGACACACATAGCCTTAGTTATCGGACAAAAATAACTGATTACTTGCCTGGCGAGCGTGTTTTGGTTCGGTGATTGCATAAAATCCGAATAATCCGCTATCTGAATACCCAACATTAACAGCTGATGCCTATAAAATACAACAATAAGAATGTAAAGACAGTTGTTTAGTCTCAAAGGTACAATCTTTAGAATTTTATAAATATGACATAGAGTGACCAAGTATTGAAGACGTACCCTACAACACATATTAACTTCATAGATTCCCCCTTCTTCCTTTAAGATTTGTCACGATAAATCGTGTGAGACTTTTGCACGTGAGGGCGACGGGATTTCCTTTACAGAATAAAGACACTTGGAGGTGGCGCACCTCTACATAGCTCAGGTTTGTGCAATGCCTGTCGATACAAGACCAGAGACAGCGTAGATAAAATGCAAAACTTCACCTCTAGCACACACGACTCGACGGCATATGTTGAAAAATCAGGTTTCGTTCAGGCCCTGACTGATTTGGTTAAGTTTCTCGCTAAGATTATGCAGAGTTATTAAGCTACATAGTTCTCATCGAAACTCTTTGTAGAAATGTCCACGCTAGCGTCACAAAATACCAGGCGACGAAAAAATGTCAGAACAATAAAAGCTCACAATGAAACACAAAGATACATTAACACTTACAAAGGGAATTCTAAAGAATCGACACTCACCATGAATCCACTGTTTGTAGCTTCTAAGACAGCTCGGTTGATCCTGAATAAAAAAGAAATCAATAGAGGCCAAATTGCCAACAGACTTCATACCAAAAGAGAAATTATTGGACACGACAATTTTAAGCACGCGTAGTGCCTTGTCAGTTTGCGAAGCAAGGACTTGGATATAGAGTACTAATAGGGCTTGAGTTGAAGCCAGTTGTTTTCTTCGCTCAAGAATGCTCCTTACTAATTTTCCTGCACAGAAGCGGGTATTGGTAGACGCCTAGGCGCAAGGTACGTTTATAAAAGCGGGAATCTCGATGCTTTGGTCGAACTGGGATTGATTGCTTCGTCTCTCGAGTTCAAACCAATTTTGGATCCAGGAGGAAGTTATCTGATAACCAAGCAAATATGTTTGATAAGCGATACAAAAATATTATTCGATATTATTCACTGAGCGTACTAAAGTCATTTTTGAACAGAATTTACAAAAATTGTTAAAAAAATCAAAACAATTAGAAGCACATGGAGAGCGCAAACATTTGCAAAGCTAATGGGTTCAGGTGAGATTTTCAGTTATCTGAATATTCCGATGAGCTGTACTAACAGGCATCATGATAACTGGGTTTTCCCAACAAAGATTTCCTCACTAGTTGAATAGTTGAGATTTTATGAAGACATCATTAACAAAAATCTTAAAAACTCCAGTATCTATGATTTGATCCGGATTATGAAAACAAAATCAGCTCGAGCCAGTCACCATTTCAACATACTGTAAGACATTTAGCAGGATTAGTTTATAACGTCTTGAGTAATTTTGCTAACAGACGGACAAACAAACAGGTAAGTAAATAACAGACAGGCACTAGCATAATCATTACTTCCTTGGTGGAAGTAATAAAACGTACCTTGAAGAGACTGTGTGACTTCCCCACTTTATAAAAGGTGTCACACCAAGAACTCGCTATAAACAGGAAAGTAAATTAATTCTTTCTAGGTATCATGAGCAATTAATTACAAACACAGTACAGCAACTTTCGAATTCTTACAGAGTAATGTCAATGACTTTGGAGCAAAAACTGTCATGGGTATAAGTTCTTCATAACTAGTATGACTATAGACATTAATAAAGATATATTAGAACTGTTAGCAGAAGAGAATAAAGACCTTCTACATTATAACGTTACTTTCGTTATGCCTATTTACATACACTTCTAACAGTTACCAGATATCTTTTCAAACATTGACATAATCTCAAAAGGTTTCTCAATCAGTCTTTGGTAGACATGACTGCATAACAAAACATAAAATAATACACACTAAGCATACTTGTAGGAAGAGGCAATTAGTAATCACTGTAACACCAAAGATGTGTAACACAATTTCGCAACTGACATTGACTACATCATTCAACCTAGCATACATTTCAATTAGAGTGCACAACTTCTTTTTCTTTGCAAACAGAATTACGACGAACCTTAACATTTAAGAGTCTGAAATGTGGGCCAACAGGCAATTATATGGAAATAGACTGGGTGGTCTTGTGTGAGAAACAGAAATAATAGAATTAAAACTTTAATACTGCTATCATGGAATATATAATTGTGACAGCTAGAAGCTAGAAAAACGTAAACCTATATAGTACATCAAATCTCATGCTTCTTTAGATTAAGATCCTGGTAAGATAGTCTAATGGCAACTTTACTGTATCAAGATATCTCTCTTTAATCCCCTAACTCTCTAAGGGATTTTAAATCATTCTCGACACAATGCAGGGACGAAATTAAGATAACTCGGACATAAAGAATCTACAGTTTGATTTATGAATCTGACCTGAAATCACATATATTTCGTTCCGCTATACACTCCCTTAACGACTGATTCGAACCAAAATTCGATAGGTCACAAATGTCATTCCGAAAGCTGCTCTATACGAGAGTCGGCTACGAACATCGACCAGTAAATATCTAAGTTCTGAAACAAACAATGGTCAATATTGCAAAGTTTAATTCACGGATTCCTTTGTTTTAGAGGACAGCCTTATTCCGGTCCTTAAATCGGCAGTCATACCAAATTCTCTTTCAATATTAGTAGGCATACAACTACATTAGATCAACAAAAGTGCTAAAATTGGTTCAATTCATCGAGAGCTTATGCTCTGGGAACAAAAGTCGTTTCTATACCTTCCTATGGCCATTTTTAATCTATTTTAGCCGGCTTAAACTCTCACCAAACCCAACCCTTATGCTATCAACACTGAATGGCGTATTGTTCCGTAGCCAATCTTTAGATAGCGTAAACTCTAGCCTTAAAGTCTGTGACAAAGGCTACAGTAACTTTTCAGTCTCTACCACTTTGCACTTAGAACTAGACTTAGTCCATGCCGACCGACCTTGTCATACGAAAGTAGAAGCATCAGTCCTCAGCAGAAAAGCGAAGTACGTCTTAGCTTCAGCTACACAACAGGCATCTTCACTTGATCTATCAGTGATATGAGCTACCCAAATTAAATTCAAACTTATCAGTTGGTCGAAAGTGAATACGTAGCTAATGTTCCTCTGTCTGAGTGGCGTGAATAAGGCAAATCAATTTATTATATCAGACTAGACTATTTGGTCATACGAATATCGTACTAATTTATATGGGCGACAGTTTTGAACATATTCTGCTTTTAGAAGTATTAATAACACAATGACACCAACAAATCTACCAAGACTTACCTGGAGAACACCGAGGGTAGCAAAATCTTTATGCGTTACTCTGTAGGAGAAAAAAAAGTAACTTATTATGTTTGAGTCATACAAGACAACAGTAAGGATAACGGATGAGCTGTTAGAAACAAATTAGATGTTTACCGAACGAAGAAATCTCATTCGGGCAAGATTCCTACTGCAAATCTCAAGAAAAACTATCATAGAGTCAAATAAGTAAGGTCAATCCTCACCCAGCACCCTCCGCTGCTAATGCGACATGAAGAACTTGGCCTCCAGTCCTTTGCCTGATTTCACCTGGTCAAATAAAGAAAAATTATAATATTACAAGCGTTACTCTCGACAATGAAAACACTTGATCAGGAATAATAAACTTCAGAAGAAACTGCACATTGTACGGCGTGAAATAAGGCAAGGAGTATAACTATGACATTAAAATATAACAGAATCTTGACACTATAACATGCAGAACACCACCATTTATGTATCTCCAAAGTTCACATAGGCCTAGGACTAGAAAACATACACAAAAAAATTTAGTGATAAAATGAAAGCTGTATTAGACACACAAGCTAGCAGACAAAATGTGGAGCTGAGTGTTAACATATGTGCTGCAGTAAAATGGAATACTGGGTTACAAACAGAATTAGAATGGGCACGCGTGTAGGTCACGGATAACAAAAACATAGACAACACACACAACAGAGCAAGCAAAATGTACTTGAGAACAGTAATAATCAAAAAGTTTCCTTACGTACCTCCATAATATTTTGTAGGAGTTACTACGGCAGGTGCTCCACGTGGCAGAGTTGCAAATGCCCTTGACACTGCCTCCAGCAGTTCATGATGACTTACACCTAGGGAGATCAAAGAAATCAGTTAGGAGGTCATTGACCAAGAGACCATGGCAGCAAATCAGATAATCTAGGATACAAAAGCTAACACAAAAATAGGCAATTATCGAAAGACTAAGCAGCAGGGGAAGTTATAATGAAGAAGTCTTGGTGCTAACTTGACCGTCGCGAAGAAGAAATTTTCGCGGCCGCCTCTGCGTAATTTCTACAACGCAGTCTGAGTTGGATATGAGTCGCAGCAGTCCCACGCAACTTCTAAAATTAGTCTTTTACTGTAAACTAACTCTGGAAGTGCGAACACACTTTTAATTACTAAGACTCTTTATGTAATCTTGTACATCGCGTACTCGTTTCCTAGACTCATATAGATATAGTCATAAAAGTAATACTAGACCAATGCCAAGAAGACACGGAAAGTACCATTTCAGCGACGCATCTATGAGGCACCGATTCGAATTAAACATGGCACACCAATTTATTGTGCTAACTGAAGGTCTATGAGATCATAATCCTTCGTACGTATCATCAAAAAATATGTTTGTGAGTAGTAATCAAAGGGTATAAAACTATTTCTACAGATAACAGCCATCCTACAGCAACGACAACCGACATGGTAGATCTACCTTTCTTAATGCGACTGACACTAAACATTTCAACATTGCTTGCTTGGGTACTAAGCATTCCTGTTGATATAAGACCACTATGATACAGGTTAAAAATAGGTTTACATGGCAAGCTCAAAACGTACACAAGGACTAGAAGAAGTGTTTTGCATTCAAATTACGAGTATTCTAAGTAGCAAAAGCAAGCTCAACTCCGGTAAGTTTTTCGTTTTATTGTACTGCATTACCATTTTCTGATCCGTGTCCATATTAAACTGTCGTTTACGATGTACTACTTACCAACACCGATAACACACATTTTCTCTGCGACAAAATTCGCGCTGGTAAACTCATTCAGCTAAATAGTAAGGAGAAGCAGAGCAAAGGAAGCAGTTGACATCATAGCAACAAATAAACAAGGCAGAGTTATGAATAGGTCAATTAGAGTGGAGACAACTGCAAAGAAGATCAAGACAAAAATGCTCCTACGAAGGCAGGATTAGAACCTTCTCCATCCTATGGATACTAATAAGCATTTGACGAAATCATGGATGCAGTGGTATTCGAAATGTCTGTAGCTGGATATATGATCTACCAAGACGCAAGCACGAAGAAGAGTTGCGTGACGTAACGAAGTCCGGAACCCAACCGTGTGACCGACAGTGCAGTCAGGCTAGTGTGATCATGAGAGGGTGATAAGGAGCCCACATAAGGAGGCTATTTCTAATTTGCTATAGCTCGTACACATCATCAATTCTTATACATAACTACATAAACATATATATTCAAATAAGGGGTTACAAGAAATCTACCTTACTTAAACGTAAAATAAACGACGTCAAATGAAAAATGACAACGAGCGAGCAAAAAAGAAAGAAAAGCAAACGACAGGGAAAAATTAAATAACAAACTAGAACATACGTCTTCAGAAGTAAATGCTCCAACTCTATCTTGCTCGCAATATAATGAATTTCCTAAACCAGTTCTATAAAAAAGTTGCGTAAAATATCTTAATTGCAGGACAAGATCTTTCAACATTTTATCATCAACACTGTTCTTGAGTAACAGAAGTATCCAGTTCATTCACGCAGTTCCATAAATTAAGAAACAGAACATGCGTAATTTGCTATTATCACTTATCGTCTACACCATAATAAATTTTCTTGTATTACTGTGGCAAAGGCATGGTATGTGCAGTACAGTATCATGCTGTGTTTTCGAGTCTGCTGTACGTGAATTGTAGTGTAGTGTAGTGTAGTACAGTGTAGTGTAGTGTGGTGCAGTGTAGTGTAGTGTAGTGTAGTACAGTGTAGTGTAGTGTAGTGTGGTGCAGTGTAGTGTAGTGTAGTGTGGTGCAGTGTAGTATAGCGAAGTGCAATGTAATGGCGTATAGTGCTATGTAGCATGGTTTTCGGTATGGCTTGGTTAGCGATGCATTATTACATTACATAAGCATCTATTACAATTCAAGCCTACACACGTACTACGTCTAAGATCGTCCATTTAGCGCTCGCAATAAGTAAAAAAAATATTGAATGAAAATCATATACAGGTTTCTTATTAACTAGCAATATCAGTTACCAAAATATTACGATAACACGTTAGACGCTTCGGAGTATGAAACATTGGAGGGAAGAGGGAATGTACGGTACATCACTAAAACTTAATTTAACGCATAAAAAGTTAGAAGGATGACTGGTCAGGCAGGTGTACTAAAACTCGATTGGCTTCGTGGCTTGTTGAACCACCACCCTTGTGAAAGGTTAAGCTCGTAATCAAAGTGATAGACAGCTGCATCAATGGACCAATAAATCAATGGATGCACTTGCCGATAGACACAAATGTGGGCAAGTGATGTAAAGAGGATCAGTGCATGAACGGGCATACAAATCTAATGGCAGGCGGCAGCACAGACAAGCCGATAAAGGTAAGAGCGGCACAAAGCTCTGTACATTGTAAAATCAAATTTTCACACAAGAATAAATGTACTATCGACCAATTACATTAAAGCAGGAACAAAATACTAACCTGTAAGCAGCTTTGTGCAAACTGTCCATAGCACCTTCAAGAAATGCAACAAATAATCACAAAGTATCTTTCGCAGTCAGAAGCAAAAACAACGATTTTCTCTAGGAGGTACAAAATCTTGCAAATCGTGTTGAACGGCTAAAACGTTCTATAGGCACACCAAAAAGCCTGTGGGTTTTTTTGTCTTACCCTCTTCAATGTACGCAACGCCAAAATATAACCAAAAACACAATAGCAAAATGCGCATTGAATCCACCCTATCCAAAATAACCGCGAAAGATGTGACAGAACAAAAACGACTGATTGAAATGTGCGAGAGCAAAGACGTAGTCTTTCAGTCTATACAGCGCTGATTGTCTGACTTCAATACAGAAACAATGCAAAACATTTAGGTTTAAACATGACATTAATCTGGAAATTGTCAAAAATTTGTCGTCTTTGCACAATTAAGCTCACTCTAGATTTTCGGGCAAATGTTGACTGAAATACTTTAGCTGCACGTCTGCTTCGTAGGCACGAGAAGAACTTTCTCAGTAGGTAAATGGTATCTGGCCAAGACGAGACGGAACATAAGGTTTTATCCTGACACCTAAAGACTTGTTACCGACATGCGACCTACACACCTGTTTTCACCATATTTTGGCAATGCACTAAGTAATGCGGTAAAAAATGCCTGACTAACCTTACTTTAAGATCCCAGTATTCATAGTTTAAAGGCAAGTTCTATAGTGAAACATTTGTTTTCGGAAACACAAGAATGGCTTATACACTAGGAAAACTGCAGTTCAAAAAATAACATTTTACAAATAGGAACAGTTAGAACCTAGCCTAGGTTTATGCTTTCGCAAGAGTTGAAGGGTCCTAACTAAACAACTAACAGCAATAATCAGAGGGTCCTAACTAAACAACTGATGGCAATAATTAAAAGCCCCTTAATAAAAAGTAACAGCTAATTAAAAAGTCCATGGCTTCTATGGTACTACCTTGTGACTCCAATGCCCGAAGTTACAAGATGTTAATGGAGATTTCAACTCCAGCTTGTTATCCTGCACCTAAAAGCTGAGAAGCTTAAGTTTTGACACTAAACAAGAACGCTAATTACTCGATCATTTAATGCACAGAAGAAGGAGCACAAAACAATAAGAAGGCATTAATAAGTACTAAGTAAATGAAATAAATACAAAGAGGACTTTTTCACCTAAAACACAGTGTTTTCACCTAGTGTAATAAGACTGACCTGCTTGTAAAGTAGAACGCATCACGGCATTATCCAGAGCGGTAAGGCGACGGGCTTCTTCCAACTGAAACAGATTTAAGTTCACAAGATTAAGTTCAAACAAAAGATGGTAAAAAAGATGCACAACAAACAAATATTTTACAGCATAACGTCAACCACACGTACAAGCGTACGTTAGACACAAACACAAACATTTCATGGAATCATGGAGGAATAGGGCACACGATGAATCGTATCTATCAGGATCAGCGCTTTAACACTCCCTAAAACGTAAATATGGCAGCTTATATCAGTTACAAATGCTTACCTCCCACGGATAAAAAAGAGGTCCAAGAATTGACGCACTGACATTTGCCAAAACTGTTGGCCTGAAAAACATAAAATGAGGCAAATAAACGTCCAGTTTACAAATAGTTCCTCCTATGATCGACTTATACTAGTCCCTGTAATACTCATCATATAATCTAGATCCACGAGATTATCTGAAAAAAAACCCCAATATCATTAACTGCGCTGACTTCAACCTATACAGTAGGGAATGCCACCGGCAATGTCACAAACTTAACTACATATTCAACTAGACATGTATTTGGCAATTTGTTAATTCTTTCTGCATCTCTTCAAATCTATAGGCGCATAAAATTGAGGCAATCAGTGCCCAAGAACAGAATATCAACCCACACATCTAGATCCTAATCAACATACGGAATCTGGAGACTCGGTCAGATTACAAGGCTATAACTATAACACAATTTGCTTACAGTTCAGTAAACAAACAACTTATCATGGTTAAATTTTGCCGAAACCATCAGCCTTAACATTCAAATTTAAACTTGACAGTCTTCATCAACTTAGTGGGAGCAATGGATTTAAAAGTCGATCATGTCGGAAATGAAAGAATGTAATATTAATAAAGACATAAAAGTTGCTATTATAAAAAGAGCATGATAAATTGTACTTATACTTACATTTTGTCTCTCATACTTGTTGCAGAGTAAATGAAGTGTTCGCGATTTGTAGTCACCCTAAACAATAATTTTGCAGATTAGCCATGGGCCAAAGGCCAATATTTACTAGAAAATTCTGAAAGCACCAAATACAAGGATGAAAATTTTTGGAAAATTGGCACACCTAGATGGTCCTTCCAACAGAGTGTCTTGGAATCTGTCTACATTAAAAAACAAACAAAAAAGACTCTGTAGGCAGTAAGAGTTTTTTATGGCTTGGACTCTTAAAACTGCTTTCTTTTCTTGTTTATAATTGGCCACTTTAGATCCTTGTTTCTCATAAAAAGGTTACCATATATTTAAATTTACTTCTGACAATTCACACTCTGAAGAGCATCAGATGAAAAAAGCTTTAAAGTAGGTTTTAGCACTATGTCTCAAATTTTCAAATTGATTTCCAAGTTTTGTACCACATATAGATTGTCTTAAACTCCACAACCATCACCCTTCCGAATGGAATTGGTGTCTATCAAACCTATGTCCTTCTTACAACACTCTTAGCAATCCTCCTTAACATGTTTTAAGGTTTGCCATTCCCTTCTTCAAAGTTTCTCAAAAGATCTCCAGATTCAATACATATACAGTGCTTGCCGTGAACAGTGAAATGTACCCTCTGTCCATTCAATTTTACTTTACAATTATTCTGCTGGTGAGGACTTAATCTCGCAGCCAGAGGCTAAGAAAGTGTTCCTAAACAACATTGGTTGAGCTGACTAAAGGTTTTTCTTTAAACAACATTTAGTTTAATGTTAGTCTATCCTTCTTAAAAATTTCATAAATTCCAAAAGGCAATATGGCTAATACAAAAGTTTAAAATATATTCAATTTAAAGTCTCTCATGTTTAATGAAACACATAAGAGCATTGCTGTTAAGCACTCATTTTAGTATGTACATCATTTAACCAAACAAATTAAACAAAAATATTTAGACAGTGATTTAACTTATCATCACAAGTTCATTAGTTTATGACTCTTTAATACTCTGTGTCACTTGCAGTGGCATTGCATGAAGCCAAACATGAATTATACCAAAGGCTTAGTGAGCTTGCAATGGCACTTAATTTCCTTATGCTAAATGGTTAGATTTAGTGGAAACTTTCAAATTCAATACCACCCAAACACAAGCACCCAAATCCACTCCAAGATATATTAATAACAGATACAATTTAAACACTGCATTTACAAACTGATAATGCGAACTGCTACAAAATAATGCTGATGTACAAAACTTACTCCAAGGATGCTCCAAGTCCTTCTGTTTCCCTTACTATGTGCAATGCCGACCTCTCCTTAGATGACTGAAACAAAAGGGTTGAAGAATATTCCATATATCTTGACAAAAATAATTCACTCCATTAGATTCAATAGTAGGCAATTGGTTAATGTCAATCATTCCTTATATTATACACTTTCCCACTTCAAAATTTTTAAATGTTGTAAAAAAATATTCTCGTTCTCAGAAAGATTCAAATGATTCATACTCGGACTTCGCATTGCACCACTAACAAACAAGAGGTCTTCATACCATACAAGACCAAGAAATCACCTTCAATAGTTACAGATGAGAAAATATTAAGTCAATACAAATTTTTTTTGTCGGTAACTCTGTAGATATAAAATATATGAAAAGTGTCAATGACCAAAAATCACTTGTGAGTTTCAATCAGTCAATCCTCATTAATTAGGAAGTTTAACAATTAAGACTGACATTTTTCGTTTCATTTCTGTCCTATTTCCTATAACACAACCCCCACATTAATGGTACTATTCAGCATAAAAATCATAACAGTCCATTACATGTGACTACTCAGGTTGATTTGTGATTGTGATCAGGTTATCTACATGTGTACATGTGTCCATCAGATCACATTCTTAACTTTACACAATATCGAAGTTTAATAGACATGCAGTTATATATAGATAGTTATATATACCGATACCAATATATATATATTTATATTTATAGATAGATATATATAGAGATATAAATAGGTACAGATATATATAGAAATATAGATATCAAAAGATATTTACGACATGTAGAATAGGCTTTTTTCTGGTTATCCAAAATCAATAACGCCAGAATCTAAATAATTGACTGATTCTACTTATGCAATTTTACATTATGTACACAATTCCTCTGCAAAAAATTGGCTAACTACTGCATTGTCTTTTCCATGCTTTGAATGAGCTTAATTTTACTAACCATTTTTCTTGTGGGGCAATGAAGTATCTAGAATTTACAGCCTGAAAGATGCCCTCAATGTAAGTGTCTAAACTACTCACTAAAGAACTTTGCTGGGGCAAAAACACCTGCAGTCCATGTTCAATTGCTGATGTCACAGAAATATCTGACAACCTTCCTAAGGGAATGACAAGTGCCTTAAGAGCACATCGTACAGAAAGATCATAAAAAATAGACTGATATACCACAGCTCAAACATAACATCTATAAGGTCTCAGAAATGTTGATGTAAATAGAAAGCAATGGATACTAAATTACAGGGATTCATGCCTATTTTAAGGCTTTATCAAAGGCAAAACAGGTTACAATATTTGTATAATACTCTATTAACTACCGAGTTTAGGTAAAATTCAACTTAATATAAACCAGTAAAAAAATTAAATGCTTCAGTTAGGGTTTCAATTAACTGGAATTTCATTCAAAGAGCATGCAGCTTTACATAAGTAACTTCCCTGATATTCAAGAACAATTTGATGGTACGAAAACATAACTTAAAAGTGAACACAATTTAATGGCATAGGTGTATCCCCACACTTTTCATACCAGAAAAGCAGCATTCCGAAGCAAATGACTGATGCCATAGTTTCCAGGTGTTTCAAAACGTGTCCCAGCTTGCAAGAATATATTTAGTTTTGAAAGGGGCCCATACATTTCCATCGAAGCAACTTTGATTCCATTTTCAAGTGTGCTGACCTAGGGAGAATGCACATGAAAAAGTTTAAAACAATTTTTTTAAGAGAGCAGAATGCAGTGCTGTGGGACAAGTGAAATTTGAAATTTGTAGCTTTACTACCTTTTTGGAAAAGCAAGTTTTCCATCCATAGCCATTAGACAAAAACCCCTTAGTCATGTGATAAAATGATAGGTAGTGTATATATACAATATATAATATATAAAATGCAGAGCAACAAAATAGCATAGAGCACTTAAGGATAAAGGCAATATCAAAGGCAATAATAAAATACACTAAGACAAGACTGAAGACTGAAGATGACTGAAGGAAAGGCAAACATACACATGAATGAAGACCATCAAAGTGCAGTGGGCATGCCTCATCATTGATGACATAGTTATCTATACCACAAAAGCATTACAGATCTTCAGTTGGATGGCAAAATAAATGACTGGGTATGAAGACCTCTCTGTCAGACTAAAATGCTAAGCACTAATCCAGAAATGACTTCAAAATAAAACAGCAATATTACTAAGTTATATAATTGATTTTGATGTGTCACAGCTATCTTTAGATGACAATATTTCAGTCAAAGCAAATGTGGTTGATATATACAAGTTGGTGACTACACAAAATCAGAACAAAATTCATTATACATTAAAATGGTATGGTTTTCAATGTTGTTTTTGGTTCCCAAAAAACTCAAAACATTTACACATTATTTAACATTAACAACAGTTGCATAATAAATTATAACAAAATTAATAACAAAAAACAAACATGGGGAAAAGATAATAAAATATAAAATAAAGGATGAAGTAATGGAGTAAGCATAATTGAGCAAGATTGATATCAAAGGGATAATTGTTAAGAGTGGGATTTACCCAAGTGATATGAAGAGCTTCTTAAATTCTTTGCTGCAAGGTAGCTTGGATATAGTTTAAAATTACTAAACAAACATGTAGAAGCATTTTTATACACTAATTATAACTGCAGATGACTATGAACATGAGACTTCCTATCTGTCAACAAATGTTCTCAAACATAAGTTCAAAAATACCAGCAAGTTCATCATCATAACAGGCAACATAGTCTGCACAAGCAACAAAAGATAATTCAACAACAGAGACTGTTTGGGATGGGATCTTTTACACTGGAAATAAGGCTGACCTGAATGGATGTAAACATTTATTGGATGTATTAATCTTGTTTGCATACTCTATTTGAATACTTGAGTTTATTTGTGTTATAAAAAGGACCAGTATACAGCAGCCAAAGTATTGGTCTCAGGGTTTGTAAAAGAACTATCAGAAATACCTGAGGATGACAGGCAAGTCATACCTACATAATCCTTAACAATAGTTGCCAAAAGTCTTTGGACAATCGGACTTTCAAATTCTGCACCTATCTTTTGGCCTTCCTCCCCAAACAATGCATTTCTGAGAATGTGTAGGATATTGGATCAAGTAAAGCCATTGGAAGAGAAAATACTGGATTGATAGCTTCAAAGTTTTCAAGTGTCCCATAGACTTAGGGCAGGGACTGTAAATATTCTCTAAAAATGGTATTAATCAAATTACAAAGCAAAAGGTTCTCCTCATGCAGCATCAAACCAAATTTTAAAACCTTCATCAGACCAAAGTATAATTAATCTAATTGATCCTGTCAACTAAGGTAATTATCAGGTTAGGTTATTCAGGTGATTATTATTAAAAATTATTATAGCACACCACATTCCTGTGTACAATTTTTCCACTTGATTTTATCAGGGTCAAAAAATGCCAGCCTCCCTAGAACACCCAAGTAGTACCACTGGTATTTTGCTGCCTTAAGTGGAAGAAAGACAGGGTCACATTTACAGCAATTTCAAAAGACAAGCATAATGGTGGCATTTCTATGGCCCTCATTAATCCTAGTAACAAATGAAAAAGTGTCCTGCCAAATACCTTGAAGAATGTATGATACTTTTAAGCTACCATGGGTGACAAAGATGGATTAGCCATCGGTTTTAAATACTTTTGAAAGGATGAAAGGTTGATAGATACTGATTTGTTACACAAGACCAACACAAACTGATTATTCCAGTATTTCCATCATTTATGACCTATTCAGTCACAAATAGTGTATTTATCTCGATTCACGCCATCTATCACTTTGTTTAATTGATGGTGGGCAAACTGAATAACATAAGCCATGCTTAAGAACATATTGCTACTCTTGAAGCAATTTAAACAACCTCATAAGTAGTAAAGGGGAGGACAGTCTAACCAGTTAACAACATTCTGCTTATTGTATTGTGCAACAACTTTGGTACATAATGATCTACTCAATATTCATTCTTAAAGCCTTTTCTAATATGTCCAGTGAAGTATTAATCCCAGGTAAATGTTTGATCTATTTAAATTTTCCTTCCATATTTTGGTGATGGCACTTGACAATTAATTTCTGCAGGCAACCATGTCCCCATTACTCAAGTCAAAGAGAAAAATAATACAAAACTTAGGAATTTCAAGGAATATCTGGCAATTGTATTGGCATCTGCTTTACTTCAGTCCTTCTTTAACTTCACTGGGTTGGCAAGTGTAAACCATTTTAATTACTTTGCTGAAATTCAAGGTGCACAGCAATGTCATCAACTTGATGCTGCTGAATAAGTAAGACATTATGTCATAATTGAATCTGATCTTTGAATCTTTGAATATGACCTATATTGACTGTCTGGGAAATATATTTCTCTAACTTATTATTTAACCCATCAATGTATGTACAATTCAAATGGGGTGACTCTGTTGGCTTGGACATGTGGTCCATCTGCCACCTCAGTACTTTTATTAACCTGACTATGAAAACTTTAGGCTAGCTACCTGGCAGTGTACAGGTCCTTCTATACCAAACATCTAGTGCAGTCTCCAAGGGAAGGTGTTTGTGTAGCTTTATATCTATGTGTAAAGTGCCCTGAAATACAGCAATAGGTTGGGAAATGTCATGTAAGATCTCATGCACCAATCAGTGTTGTTATATGTTATGGAGACATGGTTGTAGCATGCTTGATTCCGATAATCTCAAATGACCTAATAACAATGAAATAAGGTTACCTGGATGCTTTCAACTCCTTTGGGTCCATGTGGTCTTGACTGGAAATCTTCAAGGGGTTCAGTTAAGGGTGCTGCTACTGCATACTGCTGGAAGCGCTTTGAAAACAATTTAAATAATTTATATGGTATATAATTCAGCCAAGAATAAATTTATGGTTAAAGAGACCTTGATGTGATTACATACTACAAAGTCTTAGCCATGTAACAGAATATCTTCATTACCAAACTTGGGAACTATTTCAAGTACTTTAAATACCATGACTGTGCTAGAAACTCCCACAGGTAAGTTGTCTTCCCTATCATACATAAATAAAAAATAACTGCAAGTTACATCAATATTATTAATTGACCACTATGCTTACACAAAATCAACTGACCAACTTTAAGTGTTATGAATTATCATACATTATTGTCTTGCTACCAAACAGAATACCTATGCATACTAGGACGCATATTGCAAGAGCCTATATATATTGCTGCTTTACACTAACAGGTTTTGTACAGAAAGCAATCTTTCTGGTAGAAGTCCCTATACCGGAGAACCAAAGAACAGGGGAAAACTTGCAAAGTTGATTAGTTCACGTGATATTTCTGTGAATTAAAAAGTCTACATCTGTACTAAGTGTAATGTGAAGAACACTGGCTATGGCAATATCATTGAACCAATTAAAGCTTTGGAAGTGTGTCCTTACCAAAAGATCTTAAATAAAAGAGACTGAATTTTCTCGTTAATTTTCCCTTGCCTGTATGTAACATGTGTCACCAGCTAAAAAGTTAAACAATACAATGATCGGCCCTTTTCCTTGTAATTAAATTTACAACTCCTGACTGACTCAAGTCAAGGTCAGAAGCTGTGCGGCACCGGCCACCAATTTTTACAAATTGACAGAACAGTGAAACATGGTCCCTTACCGATTTAGATATAACGTCTTTCGCAGTTCTGCAAGCGAAACTGCATTTGCGATGCCCGGTTCGTAGCAACATATTTCCTGATAACGCGATCAAAACTTTACGGTAGCGCTTATGTTAAGGAGGGTTTCAGTGGCATATCACTTCAGCGGTAGATGATAAAAGTTCAAGATTGCGTATCTAGTTCCTCATGTAACGGTAATCGAATTAGGACGGTCTGTCCAACTTGGCTATCCAAATCTTTGACACAGCTAAACGACCAAAATATAGTTTTAGAGCAGAGTTTAAAAGGAGATAAAATTCATTCCATTTTAAACTAGGCACCAAGCAGAATATATATAATTGATTGAAAAAATGATAGGGCATTGACCCCGTGCTCAGAGGCGTTATCGGGTGTTAGTGTAATACTTGAGGGGTACAAGTAAAATAGAGCCTATTATTGAGGTACTTTTCGACGTGTTTATTCATGAGGAGGAAGACAATTGGCACTATTTTGTACACTGAGTTCATTTTGTGAAATTGAAAGTTTTAAAACTGATAATTCATTGCCCAATACCTAATTTGTGAACTACTGCACGTGCAAGAAAAATAAATTAACAGTTGTGCAATTTTTATGATGCTAATAACTTATTACAAAGAGTCCTGTTAAATTAACTGGGGGCAAGGAAAAGTTTCCAACGAAACTTTTGGACTCACGTTTGAGTGTAGCGCTACTAGGAAAGCAGAATAGGCTACTGAAAGTGTAAATGAGTGGAGTTAAAGCATTAAATAAACCGGATTAAGTATGCACACGCCATTCTTTATAAAGAAAGCCCAATCCACTTCATACAGCCTACTTTAACAAAATGAATGGAAGTTATATAAAGTGACTTTATGATATTACTATTTTATCACTTTTATCTTTGGATTTATATTTTCAACTATTTTGCAAGGTACACATGCCTGCAAATAAGTAAATTGATTTTTTTAACATTTAACAGCATTAAACATGTAGGCCTACTTTGCCCAATTCAAAATGTTCTCTCCTACGTAGTCCTAATTGGAAGTGTACTAGTATTTTGTACAATATTTATAAGTTTGGATAGGCTATCTGTAGGTAGAAATTTGTCAATACTTAAAGAGCTGTTGAAAAGATCTATGATTGAAGTCTGTATTTGATGTAGTCCAGCTAGTGAGGGCTCCTTCAGAGCATAATAAATTGTATCAAACGAATAGTATATATTCTTGAGCTTTTCTGCGTCAAGGCTTTGGTATTGCTTTGTCAACTTGATAAATGCATCTGTTAACTCCTTTGTAGCATAAAAAATATCTGGATAAAGCAAAGCAAAATCTGCGAGAATTCACCTTTGCCCCAAGAGAAGTCAAATTATACATGAGGCCACTGTAACAACTGCAAGACAAGACATGCCTCTCAGCTGCACTAACATGAGTGGTTTCGGTCGAACGTCTGTCATATTGCATTCCCTTCCATTTATGCTCCCATTAAGGAATTCTTCATGAGGTTCAGTTACGGGTGCTGCTAATGCATACTGTTGAAAGCGCTTTGAAAACATTGTAAAAAATTTATATTTAGCCATATGGATAATGTTGCTCCCAGTGTTTCTGGTGTAGGGGAAAGCTTTAGTCAGGGGTATAGAATATTCTGACACCATCATCATGGCTGGTGTCAGACACCAGCTGCACGGCTGGTGTCAGTGCGTAAATGTCGTGC